>CM045767.1:81206866-81405714 GCA_025200525.1 Camellia lanceoleosa
CCTCAAAGTTAGAGCTCAAGTGAAGGCTCCAAAACAAAAGTGCTCAAAACTCCATTTTTGGATCAAAAGCAAGCCTGAAGCGATCAACACAACTTTTACAAGAAGCGAAGGAGAACCTCTAATTAGGTCAAACCTGGAAGGGAGTTTCTGAAGCTCTCCAAAATGATTTGGAAAGTTAGAGAGGGAGACAAAAGTGGTGGTTCAAAAATATCAGCTGTATTACTCCCGATATCGACGTATCCGTTGAACCTGCCTTTCGTCGAGAACAAAAGAACATGGTCCGCTCGGCGCCGACAGGAGATAAAAGCACATCAAGCAATGGCTTGATCCGCTCGGCGTAGATTCCCCCTCGAACTTTCAAGATGACAGCCTTCCACTCGGCGCCAAAAGTCTGCTCGAAACCTTCTCAGCGTAAAGGAAACCATTTCGTGGCGAAAAACACACTACGGTTTTGTAGAAACCGAAATCTGGGTCGTAAACTCCGCTCGGCATGGTGATGCGGCAGGTTTAACTGCCAAAGCTCTTGGGCGCAATACTTGGAATGAAAACTCAACCTACCTATTGAAACCGCCCATCACATCCAAGAAATTCAAACACATAAGGAATTAGGGATGACAACAAGAATGTCTAACTACCAACTCCACGGAACCTTGAAATTAGAAATTTTAACAAATCTGAGAAAAGGAAAAGCAGGATCGCTATAACCACCACCTTTGAAAACCTTAAAAAAATTTAGAAACCAGAAGTCGGGGACCCGGGGAGTAGTCGCCAAGACTCATGGGTCTAGACTCCTCCCAATGAGGAGACCCCAAAGGAAGGTTTGAGGAGAAAGGAAGATCCCGGAAGCACAAAAAAGTAGAGAGTTACCATGTTTTCTGTGTTTTAATTTGTTTAATGTTTCTGTGTTTACGTGTTTCACATATCTAAGTGTAGTTTACGTGTTTACATAGCTAAGTGTATGTTTATACTTGATTGCACGTTGATGAGCTGACCACGAGCGTTATTGCCAAATTGATGGGTCACGATGAAATTTGCCTCACTCGTGACCTCTTCATGAACTTTCTTAACATAAAGGTTCTCGGAAACTTATTGACAATGGTACATCAGGTATCATATCGCCATGAGGATGGAAAACCTATGAATGGTACCGATCAAATAGGAAAGACTCAATGGCCCGGCGACAGAATGTAAGGATGAGTATGAAGTTTTGGAAACATCAAAGGTTGAGAGGTAATTCACGTATGCAAAAATTTACTATAAACTCAAAAGTACATGTCTACGAGAAGCGAGATAGCGTTCATTCAGAAGTTCATGGCTGACCATGGTTGGCTTCTTGCTCAACTAATTTTTTTAGTAGGATGATACTTGGACTGCCCAGTTTTGTTGACTTATGTGCAGTTTTCATCGATTAAATTGGTTGTCTGATTTATGTTTTTTGTGTATTTTTCTAATGAATAAGCTGGGTTTTTCTTTCAAAATGATTCTCTGGGTTTATCCAAGTACGTATTTAAGACTAATACCAATGCATTTGGTCAGTCGATGGCACCTTTTAAAAAGATTCAAAAAGACACATCATGTAATTAAGAAGTGGTTTCCAAATGCTCTCAAACATTTTTTTCTAAAAGTTGTGAAAATTTTGAGGACTCATGTTTGTTTTTTTGGGTGTGTGTTCCTAATACTATTCCTAACTGGAAACCACAAAACAGAGAACAGAAAATAGTGTTATGGTGCTTCCTAGAAAATGGTTCTCTAACTCATTCATAAAAACAGTTTTCGAAAATAACAAACTAATTGATCTTCGGTTTAGATGTGTCCTATTATTTGTGGATCCATGTTCTCAGTTTTTTCTTTGATTTATAATCTGTTCACCAATAGCATAGTTTATTTACTTCTACTTGCAAATAGGAGTCTGAGTAAAATGGGTGAAGGTTAGTTTTTCCTTCAGCGTCTTTCATTCTCCCTTTATCTGTTCTTTTCCTTCTTTTTTTTATTTTTTATTTATTTTTGTTATTAATATGCGTCTTTTAGACGTTGGTATTAATATGAAACACTCTTTTTTTGGGTTCTATTAACTTTCAAATTGACGTTCCATAATCCCATCATTGTTAATTCATTCGATGAATTAAATCCATAGTGTAATATAATTGCTGGGTGTTTTGGGCAAGTCTTGGAATGTTTAGACAATGAGAACTTGGAACATCTAGCTATGATGGAGAGGTTGTTAGGGCCTTTATACAACATATGATTATTAGTCTTGAGTAAGATCATTGTTTTTGTTTTGCTTATTTCATACTATTTATTCTCTTCATCCTATGTATAAAGCTCTTATTTGTATTTTTTAGGACTTAGGTGTTGAGAAATATTTCAAGAGGAGTGCTGCGCTTGGATTGGCTAGAGGGTGCAAGCTCCAAAAGAAAGTCTGAGGCGGTTGGAAATTACCACCTCTTACTTGGTAGATTTGTTTGATACGAGCCGGTTAATAGAATGGTATACAACAGGTACTAATTTCACATCATTTCCTTTGTTCTCACTAGCCATTTTCTAAGTGTTTTGTTTCAAATATTCCTTTATTATAACATATAGTATAGATAAATTAAAATTGTTGTATTAACAATTAATAATTAAAATTATGGTTTGTTATAAAAAAAATGACATACTTATAATATTTCACTATTTTAGAATAAAAATATATGAATTTTAAAATTTTATCATATTGATTTTTGAAAGGGAAATAATTAAATAAATTTTAAAAACTTAATGAGTAAGAAATAATCATCGTAAAAATAAAATTTCTAAATGCTCTACCATATAATAATAAAATTGGTTGAATTATTTATTGAAATATCTTTGTTGACATCAATAATATACTCACTGTGACTAACCCATTTTTGGCCCTATATAAGACTTGGGCCGACTAATGGTTTTACATGGTGGAGAAAAGATGTGCGGGGGTAGGTTGATTTCTTGACAATGAGAGAGTCAAAGCTCAACTTCATACCCCTTTTGGACCAAAACAATCTTGATCAAAAGATTTTAGAATCTTAAAACCCTCTCTTTCAAAATGTTTTGAAATAAAGTTTCTCTCGATGTTCCAACGCTCGTATTTTGTTAAATGTTAGCTTTTGATAAACGAGCAAGGACCATGCGAAATGAATGAAGAGAGATGAAATCTTTGAAAAATCTTTCAAAACACCTTACTTAGGGTTTGAAGTTGAAGAAAATAAGAGAAGAGGGAAGAAACCTAGTTGGGGGAGAAAATGGGCATGTGTTAAGAAAGAGTCGAGCAACCCTCTTGAATCGGACCTATTCATTTGCATACTTGGAATCAAGCCTTAGAGGCCACCGTTGGAAAGAAGACTTAGAGGCTTCATTTTTCACTCAGAATCTCCTAAAGCCAATTAGGACGAGGAGATATGGTTGATTAGTAGGGCATCACTCCGGTTGGACCGAATCTGCGACTTCACCAAAAGCAGGCATAACCTTTTGCACAGAGGAATTTTAATGCAAGGTTTGCGCCATTGGAAAGGTAACTTAGGGCTTTAATTTAGACACTGGCGGCCACCTTTGGACTTCCCAATCAACTGGCAGCCACCTTTCTTTCAGAGACCAATTTTGTCTTGAAAAGTATGAAGTGACCATAAAGGTGTTAGGCCGACCACTTATGCCGAAATCCCAAAATTAGCGGATATTCTCCTTCTAGTGTCTTCCACAACCTCCAATTTGTCCTGGCTCGGATATTTTTGACCTTAGTGTTGCTTTTGCTATATATGATGATATATCTCCCATTTTCCAATGGGGAGACAACCTTCTTCAACAAGCTTGAGGAGCCTCTCTCACTAAAACTCCTTCTCTCTCTACAAATTTTGATCAAAATCTCTGTCTCTCTTTCTCTCTAGTTGGCTCTCTCTCTCTCTCTTGCCCTCTTGTGCATAAGTAAAGAAATACTTCTTATTTGCATATACTTCCTTCATCAAAGTTGATCACCATTGGCGAGGTCTTGGAACCTATTTTTGGGTTGATTGAAGGTTTCTTAGCTCGGAAAGTGATGGTTTCTTTGTCCTTCAAGGGTCTTCAAGGCAAATTAGAAGCAATCTTTTGGGGCTTCAGCGCAATATTAAAGACTTAATTGTAAATAGAGGCTAATTGGGGCATTGCAATGGATTTGCGCACAAGGCAACCGAACATGCATCATTCATCATCGGGCGAGTCGGCGGTCCCTAACATGCATGCTAATTTATTGCGTTTCTAGATTAATTTGTTAATTAATTAGGATTTTGTATTTATTGATTTGTAATTATTCATTTGGAATGTATATTATTTATTTGGACCCTCAAGTGAGGCACAATTATAATAAGTGTCGTCTATGTGTGATGTATGTCTTAACCACGCCTTTCTCTCTCTTTTATTTACGACTTATGATGGTTAGATTGAGCATGTTCAATTAGCATCTGATGATAGCATGTTTGCATTCATTCATCTGTTTTGCATACTGCAAGACTCGGCATCATAACTCCTTGCATTGTATTTCAATTCCATGTTGAGTGCTTGTTAGGCTGTAGCATCCATATGCCATGTTTAGAATAATGAGCCTATCTTAGTTGCATTCTGCATGTGTTGCATTAGGCATTTACTGTATAGTTAGGATCATGCATGGTTCTAACATAGTTTATGTTTTGGCTTGGAGTTTTCGGTAAGTTTTTGCAGCTTTAGCATCCTTGCATGTGTGTGAGTATTTGCCATGATAGCATGCTTACCATAAGGCTATTTGCTTATGTGATATAAGCTGCTGAATGCTGTGGGTGAAGGTTGGGTTATTTGGATTGGGACAATGCATTGACTATGAGTTTTAAGCCCACTAGATGGTGGCAAAACCATCTTTCTAAGCCCACCGAGGGTGTAAAATCTGCATTTAAGCCTACTTGCGGGTAGCAAACCATCTTTTAAAACAAACATGAAATGTTTTGTTCCAATTCGAGCGATCAGATCTATACTTGTATCTTTGTCGCATCACATAGTAAATCTAGGCTAATAAGGAATAAGAATGTATAATGTTTTCAAAACTAGATATCATGGTTAGTAGGGGCCAATCTTTGATCGGTGGCGGGGTGCTCCACAGTGACCTTCTAATCGTACCCAAGTTCGGCGAGGCAACTTTGGTGATAGCGGACCGCGTGGCCTTAGGCGCAGTCGGGGTTTCTAAATTTGCCAAAACTATAATATTTAGGTGGCGACTCTGTATCTTAAAAGCAGTCCATGTTTGGCACTTCTTTCAAAAAAAATATGTTTCTCAAAAGCGATTTGCGGTTGGACTCTTTGGTTGATTAAGAACGTGACAATTTGAGTCCGAACTATAGTGAGCCAAGATAGACGAACGAGACTCATTCCTCCGGGCGTTAAGGGCGTCTCTGATTTCTGGCGACTTCTTTGAGGATTTAGAGAACTTGACTCAAACTCATGATACCTTGTTTGATTACACTTATGTGTTTCTTTGCATTGCATGTGCATTAGTGCGCCTAGGACAAGTGTTTGCCATCTGCTATTCTGGCGGTTTGCGGAGGCTGCGTGCCATAAGGCTTACGATTCTGCTCTGCGATGGAAACACAAACCCGGTTTCTTGGGGCACCCTTTGACCATTGACCTGGTGCATATTGAATCCATAGTGACCATTCTAAGCTAGGGGCAGGTTGCTTACGATATAGGTTGTTTGAAACATTGCGTGTGTAATGAAACCTAGCTCGACAAAATAGAAACGAAACCCTACCCCAACATAGGGGTGTTTTGGCTCTCACTTATCTATTATGTGCTTTTTAGAGTCGTCTCTGAGAATGCATGCATGTCGGTTTACAAGTTTGGGCATCGAACTGCGGGCACCGATTTAGTATTTTGGGATTGATTTACAGAAAGGTATCGATTCTGGCGAGAATTAGGGGCACAATCATTGACTCTACTCATATGGGTTATCATGAAATCGGTGAGATGTTCTCTGTTTTCCCTTTTGCTAGGGTAGTCACTGGAATCATAGCCGAAGGCTCAATATCCCTCGGGTACACGAACTTGTGTTGATAGACTTTGTCGGGTTGAGGAGATTAAGTTCAAGGGCAATCGGTGTTCCTTTACGGGCGGTGAAAATCTCGGTCGAGCCTGAGACCACGATGCGATCTGGCCATTTTCGGTGGTCTTTAAGCGGCCCGGTTGAGATTTAGAGTCTCTTGCGAGATAGATATCTTGGTGGTTCAATCGGTCGGGACGGTATGTCGGGCTTAGAAGAGATGGTGTACGGACTCCGGGATAATATAAGCAATCTTGACAAGAGCGCTATCCGTCAGCGGAATTAAGCAAACAACGAGCCGTGATCATAGCCCAATGCGAGACAATTTCGAGTTAGAAGCGACAAAGCTGAGTATCTACTTCACACCGAGCTCCTCCCCACCAAGAGTTCCCATACTCGGGAGGCAACCCATATCGAGGATAATCACGGACATTCTAAATGAGCGAGCTCCGCCCGGTTCTACCCGGTGTCTAAAACACCCACCAACCTGCGGACTCCCCTTTAAGTTTGAGGCGGACCCCTGACATTGAAAGTGAGCAAGCTTGAGAAATTGTTCAAAAAAGTCTCGAGGGCCCGCTCTATTCTGATATAGAGAATGGTTATACCGACTCGGTGGTGACCTTGGGGCGGTTTAAAATGCATATTGATCGATTTGATGGCTCTGAAGACCCAATGGTACACCTCCAACTGTTTACTGATATCCTGAGGCCAATGGGTTTGACCCTGACCCATAAATTGTCACTATTCGGCGAACCATGCAGGATAGCATAATCTGGTATGCAAAATTGGAGAACTCTGTGAAACAAAAGCTGGGAAGAAATTTGAGGCCTTTATTGCTCAATACTCCTACAACACACGGATCGAGGTCACAACTCGTGATCTCGAAGTCACCGCCAAGAGCCAAATGAGGGTTTCTTAGAGTTCGTGACAAGATGGAAACAAAGGCCTCAATGATTACTACAAGGCCTTGACAAAAGATCGATCGGGATGATTGTTGGAATCTGCATAGCAAGTTCTTTTGCAAAAGATGGTCGTTCTACCTCTGTTTACCTTTCCGGCCCTTCATGAAATGGGGTTCAAATCGAGATGCCATCGACGAGGATCTTTGCGAAGATAATGAGCCCTTGAAGAGGAATGTTGCTCATGATTCTAATGCTACTCTTGATGGTATACAAGTGCGAAATCTTTCAGTAGACACTATCACCACTTCCCTCAATGGCCAAAAACCAACCACTTCAACTCGGCCCCAAGCGAAAATTCCATCCTCTTTACATGAGTCTCTCTCAAGCTTTGAAAAATTGCGAGAAGAAAGGCATCTAGAACTTCTAGAACTGACCCCTTCAAACCCTCTTCCACCAAGATATGGCCCATTAAATCATGCCTACCATCAGCAACCGGTCATGATATGAACCGTTGCATCCGCCTCCGTCATAAGATTCGAGGATCTTATTGGCGAAGAGACCTAGCTCCACCAAAGGACCTCGTTAATCTTGAGTCACCTCTACATCTCAACCTCATCCATATCTGCCGTCCACCTCGACCCGACATATACATCACCCGACCCATCTACCCAAGCACAGGGTGTTCATTCGAAGCATGGACTTATGCATGATGGATGCACACGGACCAATCATCTCAAACGCGTGAGCCCACTACTTACGGTGAAGAATGATCAAGATCTTGAAATGTAATGATTTGGCCTCCGGGACATTGGCTCCATCATCAACCACATCACATACCGGGAGTTCATGTCAAAAGGCTCCCCGGTCTTGGAGCGAAAATTGCATTTGAGAATGCCAATCCATTGGCAAAGTGGAAGCGAGTGGAAAGAACAAGATAAGGCGGACATGGATCCCCATGAACATCTTCTGTTGGTGTTGAGGCTTTGAAAGCCGAGGGTGAACAAAACAAGTGCTCGCGGTTATTTGCAAAAAGCGTGGATGACATTTTAGCCACTCAAGTTGAGGCGATTTGAATCAAGGGCAAGAGAGAGAAGGGTCGTTGTATCGAAGCGTTCCTTTCAACTATAATCTGCACTTTCGGAAGAGATCAACAAACCGAGCCCACTGCCAATCCCTTTCTTGGTCGTCGGCAAAATTCACAAACCTTGAAGTACCAACCCGGGTCAGAGGGTCTTCCATGCCCTCTATATGCCTTTGTCCAAAGCTCTCCAAGTCCTTGTTGGACAAGGCCATCTCAAACCTCTTGAGCCTTGGCCTCTCCCAAATCCTCTTCCGGCTATGCATGATCTTGCTTGATACTATGCCTTCCATCGACAAAGCGGCCATACTCTGAACAAGCTGCTTAGTCTTTGCCATGAAGTCTGAGGATATATTTGACAATGGGGTCATTGCCACGCCAAGCTTTGCAAAGTCTATCGGCACTAGATCGGTGAACTTGGGGGGATAATGTGACCATGTGATCGGGGGATGAACCACCTGCGGATGGCACTCAGTTTACTCCAGATATGGTGGATGGCATGCACTATTTTGAGCACATTTCGAATGTTGTTAATTTGTACTTTCGACTTGGGTATTGGGTCGATCTTGTTGTTTGTCTGGTCGATCTTTTCTTCTTGAGTCGGTTAGAGTGCATCTTGTTGTCTGCGTCGATCCTATTTTGTTGGAGTCGGGTGATTTGAGTGTTACCTCGGACATCACTATCTTGTTTTATGTTTGTCTTTTCGTTTTGTCTTGAGTCTGTTTCTTCCACAGGCGGTTGTGCCATGATCTGAAATGAAGCAGTGATGATTTTCACATCCTTGTGTTTATACGCCTTGTGCGGTTGTGCTAGAAGTTTGAATGAAAGCGGTAGTGCATTCCACTGCTCTTACGTGCCTCGAAATTATTGCATTGACCTAAGTTTTTCAAAACTTTTGAACAACTGCGATGAAAAGCGAAGAGGAAGGAATTTCTCGGGATTTGCAAAATTTGATCAATTGAGAGAAGAGGCATACTCGCCCTTAATGAATGAAATCATGCTTGTTAGTGTGAGTCTTGGGAAGGATCTGGCTTGATCAGATTGGTTCTACTTGTCTTGATATGGCCGGTAGTTTCCTTCATAAAGATTTCAAAAATGTTTTCTTGATCTGCGAAGACCTGTGTAGAATTGTTCTTGAGATTGTGCAGCTTAGGATCGCTCTCAGCCTCGAGACTCGACCCCTCTGCTTTCAAAACCTTGAACTCAGTTCGAATGTTCAGCGGTCAATCACGATGTGAGACTGTGTGGCAGTTGTATGACCCTCGAACTAGGGCAGGGAAGTCAGATCAAGAAGATCAAATGTCATCAAAAGAAGCTTGCGAAGCTAGATCAGATGCACCCCTCGAACTAGGGACAAAAATGTCAAAGGTGTTCGAAGATTCAAAAAATTGGGATGTTTCTCAAGCTAACGAAGATCGGCAAGAATGCCAAATCCCAAAAGGCAGGAAAGAAGAAAGAATTGTTGAAGGATAGCAGGTTCTATCCACAACACTAGAGGCGATTACCCCCATTGGATGGACTCTGCATCGTCGACAAGCGACAACCATTCTCCTGGATTGAGATGACCGGGATCTCAAAACCATTAGACATGGACAAAGCTACACTTTTATCCTTGAGAGGCTCATTTGGGCGAAAACCCGAAAAAGGCGGCCCGAGCAAAAGTTAAACAAGAAAAGAAAAAAAAAGAACAAAAAGAAAAAGACAAAAGAACAAAAAAAGAAAAATGCAAAGAAAAGAACAAAAAAAAAAAAAAATGAAAAAAGAATTAAAGAACATAGCTACAAGGTTGAAAACCCAGAAAGGGTGGCCTTGGCAAAAGTTAGGCGCAAAGGAGGTTAATACCGAGTGTACCTTAACCGAACTCGTAAGGCTTGATTCCCATCTTTGGGATCGTAGGCAACTTCATTACGAAGTCGGTAGTAAAATAATTCAAATTCGATTGTGTCCATCACGATGGTTACGGTCATCTTTGTAGTCTCTGTATACGAGGATTTGGTTGTGTTCGTTACTCTAAGATCTTGTTGTGGTGCCATTCAAACAAGGGGCAACTTTCCGTTGCCATCACGGTGTCCTTGAGGAAAGGGCAATTTTCGCCGGATCTGAGGTTGTGCATCTCAAGAGTAGGTTCCGTGCTCGTTCAGCAGTGGCCGTTCGCGAAATAGTTTTTGAGAATTTTTACTGAGGTTGACTAATTTTCTCGAAAAGTATTCCATTTTTCAAAGCTGGACCATTTCTTGGACCCAAAAAAGGAAAATTTTCAGTGCTCATAGCCTGACTTGCATGATTTTAAATTAGAAAATTGAACAAGCATGTTAATCTAACTCTCATTTTGGTCAAAATTGTTTTAGTAAAAAGCCAAAAACAAAAAAATGGTCGAAATGATGAATTAGGGGCATAGTTGAGTCAGGTGTTCTGTCTCTTCCCCATTGTCAACATACTTGCCAGAAAGGGCACCATACTTGCGAAGAAGGGCACTCTACACGGAAAAAGGCACAAGAAAGCGACAACAAAAGTGAAAGTTCTTTCACCCTCAGAACAGCGATTATCAACCCAAGTCACAATCTGTTGGAATGAGTCAAGATATTCCACTCCCTCATACGGACAAATCTGATCATGTCCAAACTCCCCGATAGCATCGTTAACCAATGTTAAAGTAGATTTGCTACACCGGCTAGCTATGACCCTCTGTGGAAAAAAAACTCCTTTGTTGTGAACAAGAATGAGAATCTGGTAGAATACGAGGAGAGAAACCCATAACTTCACCTTATCCATCAACCACCCGGGAGGGATAAAAATGAGAGATTGAAGAATAGAGATGTCTTGTTGAGAGAAAAAGTGAGGAAAGGGGCTTTTCGGAGAAAAGCGAGCTGAGGGTTGAGTGATGTGAGGATCACAAATAAGAAAGGTGGGAAACACTACCCAAGAAGCAGGCTCCATGTGCGTTTGAGTGTCGTGTCTTTTGTTTTGTTTCAATTCTTGTTTTGAGTCGTTTGAGTGTTACTCGATGTGTTGAGTTGTTTACCTTTTGTTTTCGATTGTTGAGTCGTTTTCTATAGTGGTCGTAGGCTCAATACCCGATTCTTGAACTTATACTCATTTCTCAATTTCAAAATGATTTGTTTTATGCTCAGTGTCGTGCCATTCTCGCATTTGTGCAAAACATGATTTGGTTCTTTCATAAGCGAGGTTCAACCCGGTCATGTGAAACAGTAGAACCGGGACCTATCTGAAGCTATATTGGTTCCGGACTACAAAGCAAAAGAAAAGAGCAAAAATCGAAGCATCTGAGTGTGCTTCAACTTTAGAAAATTCGTGATTGTATTCGGATGTACCTTTTCAAGCCTTGTCAATGCTCCAAAGTATGAGTGTGCCTCTACCTCAAGTGCAAGATCAAGCACAGCTTCAAAGTTATGCACCCTTCCACCCGCATTGTCATGCACACCTTTACTTGCGTTGTCCGCTTTTCGTTGTATTGTCATGCACACCTTACTTGCATTTATTTGCATCTTGTGTTATCTTTTACCATTTATCCTTTTACGCTAAGTAGCGTTTGGGATCGTTGTCCTCTGGGACTTTCTCGGGGATTGCGTTGTGCGCACTTGGCCGATTGTGTTGACCTCTTCTCACGATTTCAGCGTGGTTAGAGCGTTCTTTTCCTCACACGATTTCAGCGTGTTTGGAATTTATCTCAGGTTGTGTTGTGCGCGCACTTGGGCGGTTGTTGTTTTGACCTTTTCTCACGATTTCAGCGTGGTTTGAGAGTCTCGCTCCTTATGCGATTTCAGCGTGTTTGGAATTCATCTCAGGTTGCGTTGTGTACGCACCTGGGCGGTTGTTGTTTGGACCTCCTCTCACGATTTCAGCGTGGTTTGAGTGTCCCGTTCCTTACATGATTTTAGCGTGTTTGGAATTTATCTCAGGTTGCGTTGTGTGCACACCTGGGCGGTTGTTGTTTTGACCCCTTCTCACGATTTCAGCGTGGTTTGAGTGTCCCGTTCCTTACGCGATTTCAGCGTGTTTGGAATTTATCTCAGGTTGCGTTGTGCACGCACCTGGGCGGTTGTTGTTTGGACCTCCTCTCACGATTTTAGCATGGTTTGAGTGTCCTGCTCCTTACGCGATTTCAGCGTGTTTGGAATTTATCTCAGGTTGCGTTGTGCACACACCTGGGCGGTTGTTGTTTGGACCTCCTCTCACGATTTCAGCGTGGTTTGAGTGTCCCGTTCCTTACGCGATTTCAGCATGTTTGGAATTTATCTCAGGTTGCGTTGTGGGCACACCTAGGCGGTTGTTGTTTGGACCTCCTCTCACGATTTCAGCGTGGTTTGAGTGTCCCGTTCCTTATGCGATTTCAGCGTGTTTGGAATTTACCCCAAGTTGCGTTGTAGACGCGCTGGGCGGATTATTGGACTTCCTTTCACGATTTCAGCGTGGTTTGAGTGTCCCGTTCCTTATGCGATTTTAGCGTGTTTGGAATTTATCCCAAGTTGCGTTGTAGATACGCTGGGCGGATTATTAGACTTCCTTTCACGATTTGAACGTGGTTTGGCGTCCTTCCTCGCGATTTGACGTGTTTGGAATTTATCTTAGGTTGCGTGGAATCGCTCTGATTGATTTTCTTTGTTCTTCCTCCACTCCGCGAGTCGGCGTGGTTGGCGTATGTCACAATTTTACATCTGTTGTACTCTCTGTTGCATCGTATCTATTATCTATTGCATCACATCTATTACATCCATTGCATCATATCTATTTTATTGTTTGGTCTAGGAGACCTTAAATCCTCCGGTCTAAGGAGACCTTAAATCTGCATCATCATTACGTTGTTTTGTCGCGCCGTACTTGTATTTTACTTGCATTTCATCGCACTATCTTGTCTTTTCGATCTAGGAGACCTTAAATCCTCTAAAGGTGCAATTCCTTTGGTGTTTGTCATGCTGAGCGACTTTTCGATAATGCAGTATAGCCACACTTGTGTTAGTAGTGAGTTCTAGGAGACCAATTGAGGCGGTGGAAACTAGAGTTCGAATGGCTCTTGCCTAGAAGCATAAAGGTTCGAGATTTCGAGACTAAAGTCTGGTTTAAATATCTGGGGTATATCCTCGGCAGAAATACGTATGGCATTATAGATTGAGATAGCATATGTATGCGCCTCAGTGCTGGATCTCAAAGAATCAACCTAGTCTGTCACCTGTTGGAGAATAGGGAAAGGCTGCGACCATAGTCGAGGAGAAAGCGATACCTCTGATTCAACCAAGAAAAGTGAAAAGATCCCTGACATGGGTAAGTCATTGCAATTGCCTGTAAGGTACCTTCGCCTCGTAGCTATTACATTGCATTTTAGCCACTACATTCTGATTGCATTGCATAAATCCTCAATTTTAAACCCGACGGCGTGGCGTATAAGTCCAATCTTCAAAGCCGGCCGCGTAGCGTATAAGTCCAATCATCAAAATCTTCACGCATATCATTTTTATCTTGCTTACTGAACTATTTGGTTTGATTCCTTGCAAAGGGATCGTGGCGACCTCTGGTAACCATTTATTTACCTGTACTTTGTTTGTTTGTCCAAGTCTTGACCTTGTCAAAAATGGGTCGTCTCTCTAGGCTTTGACATTCACTCCGTCACTTCTTGACTTAGAGTTACATCAAGAGGGCAAGCTGTAGACACCCATCTTTGATGCCCATAAGACTTGGGCCTTAGCGATGGTTTACATGGTGGAGAAAGATGTGCAGGGGAAAGGTTTAGTTTCTTTGGCAAGGAGAGAGTCAAAGCTCAACTTCATACCCCTTTTTGGACCAAAACAATCTTGATTAAAATATTTTAGACCTTAAAACCCTCTCTTTCAAAACGTTTTTTAAATAAAGTTTCTACGATGTTCCAGCAGCTCGCATTTTGTTAAATGTTGCACTTTTGATAAACCAAGCAAGAACAAAGCGGAAATGAATGAAAGAGATGAAATCTTTGAAAAATCTTTCAAACACCTTACTTAGGGGTTTGAAGTTGAAGAAAAAAGAGAAGAAAGAGAAACCCGGTTGGGGAGAAAATGGGCATGAAGTTAAGAAAGAGTCGAGCAACTCTTGAATCGGGCCTATTCATTTGCATACTTGGAATCAAGCTATAGAGGCTACCAGATTGGAAAGAAGACTTAGGGGCTTCATTTTGCACTCAAGAATCTCCTAAAGCCAATTAGGACGAGGAGATATGGTTGATTAGTAGGGCATCACTCGGTTGAATTTGAATCTCTGGTGGCTTCACCAAAACAGGTATAACTTTTTCACAGGAGGAATTGTAATGCAAGGTTTGCGCCATTGGAAAGCTAACCAGGGGCTTTAAGTTGGACACTGGCGTACCTTTGGACTTCCCAATCAGCGGCGACCACCTTTCTTTCCGGCAGACCAATTTTTGTCCTTAAAAGTAGCAGGCTGGCCATAAAAGGTGGTAGGCCGACCACTTATGCCCAGAAATCCCAAAATTGATAGATATTCTCCTTCTAGCTGTCTTCCACAACCTCCAGCTGTCCCTAGCTCAGATATTTTCGACCTTAGTGTTGCTTTTGCTATATATGATGATATATCTCCCATTTTCCAAGGGGAGACAACCTTCTTCAACAAGCTTGAGAGCCTCTCTCACTAAAACTCCTTCTCTCTCTACAAATTTCAGATCAAAATCTCTGTCTCTCTAGTTGGCTCTCTCTCTCTCTCTCTCTATCTCTCTCTTGCCCTCTTGTGCATAGAAGTAAAGAAATACTTCTTATTTGCATATACTTCCTTCATCAAAGTTGATCACCATTGGATTGAGGTCCCTTGGAACCTATTTTTGGGCTGATTGAAGGTTTCTTGGCTCATAAAAGTGATGGTTTTCTTCTTTGTCCTTGAGGGTCTTTAAGGCAAATCGAAATAGCAATCTTTTGGGGCTTAGCAATATTCAGACTTAATTGTAATAGAGGCTAATTGGGGTATCGATAGATTTCCGTGCAAAACCTTGAACATACATCATTCATCATCCGAACAAAATCGGCGGTCCACCTTGACATGCTAATTTCACACTTTCTAGATTAATTTGTTAATTAATTAGGATTTTGTATTTATTGATTTGTAATTATTCATTTGGGACTATATATTATTTATTTAGACCCTCGGTGAGGCACAATTGTAATAAGTGTGCGTCGTGTGATGTATGTCTTCAACCCTCGTCTTTCTCTCCCTTTTATTTACGACTTATGATGGTTAGATTAGGGCATGTTTCAATTAGCATTGACATGATAGCATGTTTGCATTCATTCATCTGTTTGCATGCAAGACTCGTATGCATCATAACTCCTTGCATTGTATTTCAATTCCAAGTTGAGTACTTGTTAGTAGCATCCATATGCCATGTTTAGAATAATAGGACTATCTTAGTTGCATTCCTACATGTGTTGCATTAGGCATTTCTGTATAGTTAGGATCATGCATGGATTTCTAAAATAGTTTACATTTTGGCTTGGAGTACTCGGTAAGTTTTACGCTTTAGCATCCTTGCATGTGTGTGAGTGATTGCCATGATAGCATGCTTACCATGAGGCTATTTGCTTATGTGATATCTTTGCTGAATGCCTGTGGGTGAAGGTTGGGTTATTTGGATTGGGACAATGCATTGACTGTGAGTTTTAAGTCCACTAAATAGTGGCAAAACCATCTTTTCTAAGCCCACCCGAGGGTGGCAAAATCTGCATTTTAATACTACTTGCGGGTAGCAAACCATCTTTCAAAAACAAACATGAAATGTTTTGTTCCAATTCAAGCGATCCAGTCTATACTTGTATATTGTGCGTATCACATAGTAAATCTAGGCTAATAACCGGAATAAGAATGCATAATGTTTTCAAAACTAGATATCATGCTTAGTAGAGGCCGATCTTTGATCAGTGAGGAAAGTGCTCACTAAGTGACCTTGTCGTACCCAAGTTCGTGAGGCAACTTTGGTGATAGCGGACCGTGGCCTTAGAGCGCAGTCGGGGTTTCTAAATTGCCAATACTAAAATATTTAGGTGGGGACTCTGTAACTGGCAAAGCAATCCAAGTTTGACACTTCTTTAAAAAAAATCTGTTTTCTCAAAGCGATTTGGGATTTAGAACTCTTTGGTTCGGATCAAGCTGTGACAATTTAGTCCGGTGTAGTGAGCCCAAGATGAAACGAGCAGGACTCATCCCTCGGGGCATTGGAACGTCTACACCCATGTATAAAGCTCTTATTTGTATTTTTTGAGACTTACGTCTTTGAGAAATATTTCAAGAAGTGCTGCGCTTGGATTGGCTAGAGGTGCAAGCTCCAAAAAAAGTCTGAGGCGATTTGGAAATTACCCGCCTCTGGTAATTGGTAGATTTGTTTATTACGAGCGATTAATAGAATGCGTATGCAAGCGAATTACTAATTTCACATCATTTCCTTTGTTCTCACTAGCCATTTTCTAAGTGTTTTGTGTCAAATATTCCTTTATTATAACATATAGTATAGATAAATTAAAATTGTTGTATTAACAATTAATAATTAAAATTATGGTTTGTTATAAAAAAAAATGACATACTTATAATATTTCACTATTTTAGAATAAAAATATATGAATTTTAAAATTTGTCATATTGATTTTTGAAAGGAAATAATTAAATAAATTTTAAAAACTTAATGAGTAAGAAATAATCATCGTAAAAATAAAATTTCTAAATGCTCTACCATATAATAATAAAATTGGTTGAATTATTTATTGAAATATCTTTATTAACATCAATAATAAATTGTGACTAAATGATTTATTGGTAAAATGACCATTTATTATGAGGTAAAAAACTTCAAGGGACTTGATATAATTTTTAAAATCACATGAAATAATTCATATTTTAAATAAATTTCGGATGTGTATTTATAATTTATCCATTTATTATACTATTTAAAAAAAATAACTCAAAATGTTTCATCTGTAACTCTTTTTTTTTTTTTGGTGTACATCTATTCTATTATTAAAAGCCAACACCAACTTTGGTGTCTTGAAGCCATTCCTAAAAAACTTTTCTCAATTTTTCCTAAAATGACCTTAACCTTTTACACTTCCAGTTTTAATTAAGGGTAAAATCATAAAAATAAAACAATCAATTTCACTTTCCCACTTCCCTCTCCGTCTCCTTATTGCGATTTAATATCTTCCTTTGAAAAGTTTTGAATATTTCATTGCATTTTGATTACTCCCCATGTCTCCAAGCTTTTATGCGATTAAATCGATCATCAACATCTTCAATGATTTGATTTTGGTATTTATTTTCATTTTGTGTAGAAAGAGAACAATAACAATCGAGGGGCCAACACAAGAACAAGCGGAGAATCAACCCGCAATGAAACAAATAATGAAGAAATCAACGGCAAGAACACTAACGAAGAGATCAAAGAAGAGAACAAAAGAAAACAAACCGAATCAAAAGGAGTGATTGTGTTGAGAGTCTACATGCATTGCGAGGATGTCTTGATAAGATCGTCAAGTACTTGAGAGGCTTGACGGTACTTTTTCCGATCAATTTTCAATTTTCTCTCTCTCTCTCTCTCTCAATTTGTTAAAGAGATTTATGTTTTGTTGGTTGTTGACGATGTTGGTGTTGAACAAATCGGTACGATATGAAGAATCACATAGTGATAGTGAAGGGAAAAAGCGGATCCAAAGAAGATTGGAAAGGCTTCCAAGAAATCCAACAAACATGTCAAACTCATCTCCCCATTCTCGAGTAGAAAGAAAGAAAACAATAGAGGCGAAGAAACAAGAGGTTCAATTCTAATTTCATTACATAAATTTGTATACATATATACATTCTTGGTTCTAAAATAAAATTTTAGAGTTTGATTGATAATGCGAGTGCGACCAAAGGAAGTTGAAGTCGTGTTGAAGATTTACATGCACTTTGAAAGGTTGTTAAGAGGATATCAAGTACGCATTTACAAGATCAGGGTATATTTTGACAACATTGATTTTATTTGTTCTATTGTGTTATTGATGTCACTACAATCTCAATTCTATTTCAACCACAATTACCCAAATTTGTGTGATCTCATCCTATTCACTAGCTATTTTTATTCTATGTTAATGTATGGTTAGAATTTGATTGCTAATTTACTTCTCCCTTAGATTGAATATATAAATTTAAAAAAAATGGAATAAGTGTCTTGAGTTTGCATATATAAATTTTTTATTCTATGTTTGTTCACTTAATTTTGTTTGTATGTTATTTAAAATTAAATCCGATTGGTCTTAAAAATCATATAAAATGAGTGTCTTGAGTTTGTATTTTTTAATTTTTAAATTTTTGGTGTAATCTGATTAGTTATACTTTCTATAAATAAAATTTACAAAATAAAATGTTTCATTGTGTTATTAGGTTAAAATAAATCAATCATTATTTTTCTTGGTTTATATCAACATACATGTTTGTAAGTTTATATTCATTTCATATATATATATATATATTTAAAAACTATGAAGCATAAAATGTGTGTAATTATTTAGACTTAGACTTAAAAAGTTTGGGATTTCTTTTCCATTTGATGTCAAAATGTATTTTTAAAATTTTTAGTTTCATTTATAAAAACTTCAATAATATTTACATTTTGTGCCTTTATATATAATGAGCCAATTACAAAATCAAAATTATTATTGTACTCTATTAGTCAAAGTATGCATGTGAACAATTGTGTCTCATTTTAACAACGTAAAATTCTAATTTAATCAATGTACATTGTTTGTAAATTAATTTTTACATATATCTTATATATTTTTGCAAGATTTGTAAGATCTTCAGTCTTATCTTACCAAATTGAGATTTCATATGAATTTTTGTTCTAGAGTTTTCTTTAATTAAGATTAGTAAATATTATATTTTCTTAAAAAAAAATTTGAACAAATTTTAGTGTACATCTATTTCATTTATCAAATATCTTAATATCAAATGTTACATTATACATAATTATACATGTGATTTATATGTGCATTATTAAAAATTTAATGTAAATTTCATATTATAATTCCAAAGCGAGTTTGCACATGCATCGGCGTGTCTTGTGACCGTAGTATAATTAAAACATAAGCCTTGGCATGGTATCAAAAAGAATTTGGCTTCTTTTTTTTTTAAGTTGTTATTTAATTTGAAAGCGTTTGGATTTAGTAGATCTATTTTAGAATCGATTAGATGATTTGAACTATTCATTTTTTAAACTCTTTAATTAAAATATTCATATAAAAAATTAAGATAATTGAATATTAGTAGTTATATATTTAAAAGCATATTTGTTTCAAAAAATAGGCGACAAATGTAATTTTAAAAATAATTATCTATTTTTTATAATATAAATTTAATTTAAATATATAACAATTAATATATAATCATCTTAATTTTTTATAAAATCTTTTACCTAATAAGTCTTAAAATAAGACGGAAATTAGATTCAAATTGGTAAAATGACTACGGATAACTCCTCCTCTATATTGTACCAAACCAAGTCTTTATAGTTTAGATTTGCCTTTTGCCGCCTTTCTACATCCTCTCTCTCTCTCTCTCTCTCCCTCTCTCTCTCTCTCTCCCCTCTCAAACATGACCAAGTCCACCGAGAATTCCAAGTTCAAGTGCTTCTCAGGCATCCTCCATTGCCTCCTCTGCATCGGCCTCCCATCCCAACCATCGACCCCACCACCGACATCCCTACCCCCACCACCACCTTGAAAACCCAAAAAGAATTTCAAAACCCATGTTGGGACCCGGGAGGCGTCGCAAGACTCATGGGTGTAGACTCACTCCAGACCCAGGAAGGTTTTCGGGAGAAAAGAAAGATCGGAAAGGAAAAAAGTAGAGTTTCTATGTTTTTGTGTTTTAATTTGTTTTTGTGTTTCTGTGTTTACATATCTAAGTGTAGTTTCCATGTTTACATGGCTAAGTGTATGTTTGTAACGATTGCGTTGATGGAATGACTCTGAGCGTTATTCCCAAATTGATGGGTCTTGATGAGTTGCCTCCTCAGCAGCCTCTTCATAGACAACATAAAGGGTTCTCGAAAACTAATCAACAATGGACTACATCAGCATCATCGCAAAGGGATGGAAAACCTATGAACACCGTTCAAATAGGAAAGACTCAATGGCGTAGCAAGAATGTAAGGATGAGTATGAAGCCTTGGAAACATCAAAGGTTGAGTGGAGTAGTTACGTAGCAAAAGAACTATAAACTCAAAGCTGTCTGAGGCAGAGATGGCGTTCATTCAACAGAAGTTCATGGCTGACCATGGTTGGCTTCTTGCTCAACTAATTTTGTTAGTTGTATGATATTTGGACTGCCCAATTCTGTTGACTTATGAGCAGTTTTCATGGATTAAATTCTTTGTCGATTTTTGTTTTTGTGTTTTTCTATTGAAAAATTTGGTTTTCTTTCAAAAGCGATTCTCTGAGGTTTATCCCAAGCGTGTTGGGCCCAATACAAGCTGGCTAGTCGATCTGCTTTTAAAAGATTCAAAGACACATCATGTAATTAAGAAGTGGTTTCCCAAATGCTCTCAAACATTTTTCTAGGTTGTGAAAATTTTGAGGAATCTTGATTTTTTTGGGTGTGTGTGTGTTCATAATACTATTCCTAAGCTGGAAACCACAAAAGCGAGAGAGCAGAAAATAGTGTTATGGTGCTTCCTAGAAAATGGTTTTCTAACTCATTTCTAAAAGCTGTTTTGAAAATAACAAACTAATTGATCTTGGTTTAGATATGTCCTATTATTTGTGGATCCATGTTCTCGATTTTTCTTTGATTTGTAATCTATTCACCAATAACATTGTTTATTTACTTGTACTTGCAAGCAGGATTACGAGTAAAATGGGTGAAGGTTAGTTTTTCCTTGACTTTTTCATTCTCCTTTACTTGTTCCTTTCCTTTTTTTTTTTATTTATTATTTATTTTGTTATTAATATGAGTCTTCTAGACATTTGGTATTAATATAAACACTCACTTTTTGGTTCCATAAACTTTCAAATTGACATTCCATAATCCCATCATTGTTAATTCATTGGATGAATTAAATCCATAGAATAATATAATTGTAGGGACTTTTGGGCAAGTCTTGGAATGTTTAGACAATGAGACCTTGGAACATCTAGCTATGATGGAGAGGTTATTAGGGCCACTGCCACAGCATATGATTTGTCACGACCCCAAACTGCCCCTAGTAGAACGGTGCCGTGATGGCGATGTCAAGATTACCAAAGGCCAACTTACAAGATCACACGATCGAGTATACATATGGGGCTAACAAGGCGGAAGCAATAACTTAAAATACAAGTGGTCCATAAGAGCTGTGCATAAGTCAAATGAAATGGCATACATCCTTACATAACTTTACAACTTATAAAATATACATTACATCTTGGCAAAAGGCTTCACAAGCCGACAAATACAAATCCATAATGAATACAAGTCAAGAATCATCATCTTGAGCTACTTGAGCGTCGATTACAAAGGGCCGACCTAAACACAAAATGCCGACATAAATATAATACAGGAAGTACAAGATTAAAAACATAATCTTCACAGTTGCCGACATCCTTGATGCCGACCTAACATGCATGCAAACATCGGCACAAAACACACATCTCGTGGCAAACCACAACGGAACCTACATATATATATACATAGAGGTGAGCTTGGATACTCGATGAATGGTACAAGTAATAAAGGGTTTAATGAATGATTCAGGGTCCTTGACAAACAATACATATATCATAGCTTCTTCAAAACAGACACTTATAGCGTGGCTTATTCAAAACATACGTATAACATGGCTTGCATCAAAACATATACTTAGCATAACTTGTGTCAAACATGTACTTGAACTTGTAACATACTTGGCAAAACATACCCACCCGTTCAAAGACCGTCGGTGGCAAATAAGACATGCTTACTTATCGAAACATAGGATGAACCGTATTCATCAACCTTGATCTTACAAAACTTGCAAACTTGTGTGACTTAGGCCCGTAGCCCTTTTTCACCTTATTGTGCTGCGAAAGTTTAGAGTCCTCCAGCACAAGGGACTTTCCGAGCAAAACAAAAGCATAACCTCGGCATCAAGCACACCCGTTCATAGTCCGTCGATTGGCGATATCTTAACAAGGGTGCTACTTAGGCTTAACGCGTCCCTAACGGAAAGGGCGATGCTACTTAGGCTTAACGTCCCTAACGGAAAAGGCGATGCTACTTAGGCTTAGAGTCCCCTAACGCGAAAGGACTTGTGCCACTAATGCTTAAAGTCCCCAACGCGTCTGGACTTGACATCATCAAAACAAAGCTTATACTTGATACATAAAATAAGGGTAATCATTCATACTTAACAAATACTTTCAAAACAAAAGCAAAGCAAAGTTTTATCAAAGCGTATAACATAGCTTTATTAAAAGCACCACTCACTTAGTTCTTGGGACGTCGGGATCAAGGCAAGGTCCAAGTCCTACAAACACATGACAAAGTCTCTTGAACATACTTCTCGAACAAGTCTTACATACATGCAAATGATCTCGGAAAAAACATCTTTGGAAGTCAAAACAACTTCTTTGTACATGTCAATGAGACATCTTGGGCACCAACAGTCTATCTTGAGGTCCACACCTCTGGCAGTATGGTTGCCACCCGGCGTCTTGGTTGCATCTTGAGTTCAACAAGACAAGTGCAAGTGATCATGCAAGGTAGGCCAAGGTGAGATCGATGCTTGGCCTAAGTGTAGGTCTAGGCAAGAGTGATCTCGTGACTACACTTGAGTGAAGTGCATCTGGAAATCTGAGTGAGTTCCACCCGTGAAGAACATGAAGAACATGAATATGATGAATGCCAAAATCATAACTTGCTTATACAAAATCTGGGTTTTCATGCCATGAGTTCGAAAACATGGACCTGGGCACCCATACTTGAAGATCATATGAAAACAAACACAAAAACATATATCTTGGCTTGAGCTTTCGGATCAAAACATGACTTTTCTTGAAGAACACATGAATACCATTTTCTCTTTCTAAAACCGAACTTCAAAACGATGCATGGCTTTCAAAACATATTCGATCATGCAATGCATTAACATAAACATAAAGAAAAACATGAGTAGATCAAGAATCTAACCTTAGAACACGAATCTAACGGTTTGATCTCTAGGAATCAAGCTTGGATCTCTACTCTCTCTCTAGAACTCCTCTCCCTCCTCCTAGAGCTTCTCTCTCTTCCTTAGAACAAAATATGACAAATGATAGGTTTCTCTCTCTAACGGCTGATTTAACTTTTCGGCTAAATACGTGGCGTTCTGGGTTGGTTCTCTTCAAAAAGGTGACTGATAGATTAGACAAGTCACTGACAAAGCGTATACAACAAGCTTGGTGGCAAAACACATCGGCAAGCAAAGACATCGGCTAAGGACAAGACATCGGCAAACAAAGGACAATGACTTCGGCTAAGGACAAAACTCCGGCAAGTCAAGGAACAATGATCTCGGCTAGGAAGAACAACACTTGGCCTAGCTGTGCCACATCTCGGCCTAGATGTACCACACCTCGGTCTAGGTCATACCTGTCCAGGACAAGATCACTTGGGTTCAAGATAACATCTCGGCCTAGATAATACACACCTCGGCCTCGGCGATACACACCTCGGCCCAGATGATAATCATCTCGGCCAATATGTCCGGATGAAGATGGTGGTCAAGCAAAGGGGTTCCCAGATAGTTCTAGGCTTAGCATGACCTAGGCTTAACACAACCTAGGCTTAACAATAAAAGGGAGGAACAAAGCATACATATACACTTAGGCAAATCACATAAGCACAAATCAAGGCAAGAATTCATGAAGGCAAATCTTAACATGGCAAATCATATAACTGCATGCAAGCATAACTAAGGCATGAAATGTGGGTCCTTACATGATTACTAGTGCAGAATAAGATCTGTTGTTTTTATTTATTTATTTCATACTATTTATCTGCTTCATCCCACGTATAAAGCTCTTACTTGTTTTTTTCAGCCTTCGTGCTGAGAAATATTTCAAGCGAAGTGCATGCTCGGATTGGCTAGAGGGTGCAAGCTCCAAAGAAAGTACGAGGGCAGTTTGGAAATTACCCCGCCTATAGGTAATTGGTAGATTTGTTTATTACAGGCTATTAATGGAATCGTATGTCGTGGTACTAATTTTAACATCATTTCCTTTGTTCTCACTAGCCATTTTTCTAAGTGTTTTGTTTCAAATATTCCTTTATTATAACATATAGTATAGATCAATTAAATTTGTTGTATTAACAATTAATAATTAACATTATGGTTTGTTGTAAAAAAAAATGACATAGTTATAATATTTCACTATTTTAGAATAAAAATATATGAATTTTAAAAATGTGTCATATCGATTTTTGAAAGGGAAATAATTTAATAAATGTTAAAAACCTAATCAGTAAGAAATAATCATCGAAAAAATAAAATTTCTAAATGCTCTACCATATAATAATAAAATTGGTTGAATTATTTATTGAAATATCTTTGTTGACATCAATAATATTTGTGACTAAATGATTTGTTGGTAAAATGACCATTTATTATGAAGTAAAAACTTGAGGGACATGATATAATTTTTAAAATCACATGAAATAATTCATATTTTAAATAAATTTCGAATGTGTATTTATAATTTATCTATTTATTTAACTACCTAAAAAAAATAACTCAACATGTTTTATCTGTAACTTTTTTTTTTTTTGGGTGTACGTATAATTAAAACATAAACCATGTCATGGTATCAGAAAGGATTTGGCCTTTTCTTTTTTTAAGGTTTTTTATTCAATTTGGGAGAGCGTTTGGATGTAGTAGGTCTATTTTAGAATCGGTTCCGATGATTTGAACAATTCATTTTTTAGAACTCTTTAATTAAAATATTCATATAAAAAATTACGATAATTGAATATCAGTAGCTATATATTTAAAGCATATTTGTTTAAAAAAAAAAAAAATAGGCGACAAATATAATTTTAAAAATAATTATCTATTTTTATAATATAAATTTAATTTAAATATATAACAGTTCATCTCTAATCATGTGAATTTTTTATATAGATATGTGACCTATTAAACCTTAAAATAAAACTGAAGTAGGTTCAATTTATGGAAATTAGATTCAAATTAGTAAAATGACTCACGGATCCTCCTCCTCTATATTGTCTTAGAGCCAAGCCTTTATAGTTTCGTTGCCTTTTGCCGCCTTTCCACACAGTCTCTCTCTCTCTCTCTCTCTCTCTCTCCCTCTCAAGCATGGCCAAGTCACAGAATTCCAAGTTCAAGTGTTTCTCCGGCATCCTCCGCTGCCTCCTCTGCGTTGGCAGCCTCCCATCCCAACCATCCGACCCCACCACCGACATCCCTACCACCACCACCACCTTCGAAAATCCCAAAAAGAATTTCAAAACCCAAGTCAGGACCCCAGGAGTAGTCACAAGACTCATGGGTCTAGACTCACTCCCAGACCCCAGGAAGGTTTTCAGGAGAAAGGAAGATCAGAAGGAAAAAAGTAGAGTTTCTGTGTTTCTGTGTTTTAATTTGTTTCTGTGTTTCTATGTTTATATCTCTAAGTGTAGTTTCTATGTTTACATAGCTAAGTGTATGTTTGTAACTGTGTATGTTGATGGACAGCCACCGAACATTATTGCCAAATTGATGGGTCTTGATGGGTTGCCTCCTCAGCAGCCTCTTCATAGACAACATAAAGGGTAAAGGGATGGAAAACCTATGAGCACCGATCAAATAGGAAAGACTCAATGGCACAGCAAGAATGTAAGGATGAGTATGAAATTTTGGAAACATCAAAGGTTGAGAGGAGTAGTTACGTAGCAAAAAGAACTGTAAACTCAAAGCTGTCTAAGGCAGAGATGGCGTTCATTCAACAGAAGTTCATGGCTGACCATGGTTGGCTTCTTACTCAACTAATTTTTTTAGTTGTATGATATTTAGGACTTGATTCTGTTGTCTTTTGAAGCGAGTTATAGCGATCTCGGTTTTTGCTTCATTGTTTATTGTAACCCAGAATTGGTTCTGTGGATGATCGTTGTTGTCTATATCGCATTTCTGTCCTTTACTCTTTGTATTTGAGTTTTGGGTTGTGTTGGGCAGGTTGGGAACAGGTTGGTTGTGTTTAGATACCAAAAGTTGATGCCCAGATTTTGGCCTTCACTCTCGAGCGGGGGTTCAACGCTCGAGTGGGCCTTGTGTTTTTGCTTCTCCGCTCGAGCGAGCATTTTGACACCTGAGCGTGATTATTCATCTCCTAGTAGTTTGTTCTGCAGGTCATCGGATGCTCGAGCGTCCACTTTCACGCTTCGGCGGGGACCAGCGACTTCAAAACTTGAAGTGTGCATCATCGCTCGGCGGCTTTTGGCCTTCGGCGTAAGTCTGTGTCTGACGCTCGAGCGGGGCGTTCCACGCTCGAGCGTACCTATTTGTATATCAAACCGTGAAATCACTTTTTGGATCACTTTTTCAACTTTCTCTCTCTCTCTCTCTCTCTCTCTCTCTCTCTCTCTCTCTCTCTCTCTTACTTTTCAAAACCCAAACTTGAGAGCCTCTCACTCTAGACTTCAACTTCTCTCTACAAAATCATCTAGATCAAGTGATCCTCTACCTTAGTCCCTTTATATAAAGTGTGGGGTTTGGCTTGCTCTTCATTTTGATCCGAAAATTATGGGTTTGGAGCATCTTCGAAATCCTTCATCTTCTCCATTTGGTCTCTCCATTTGAGGTAGGGATAACTACTCATATTTATGGTCTTTGATATAAACTTGTAGTCATTTTGATGTAGTCATTTTGATGTAATCTTGAAGTTGGGTAATTTTGGGGGTTAGGGTTTCAAAATATATAAAGAGGGTTTTGTTCTTTTGACTATTACATGTATATTTTGGGTCTTAAAATGGGATTATTGATGTTCAATGAAAATATTTGAGGCTTTGGGTTGATGTTGAGAAAAGGAGGAGGAAAGCCCTAATTTGTTGTTATGAATTAATTTGGAAAGTTATGAAAATATGAGATTGAGTTGGAAATAATGAAATTGAGGAGTTATGAGAATGAATGGTGGAGTTGGATAAGTTAATCACTCACCTTTAGAAATATTGATAATTTATCTATTGATGCATTTATTATCTGTTTAGAAATATTGCCTTAGGCTATCGGTAGAGGATAGTCTTGATTGTTGTAGACACTGTATGTTGATTAGGGAAAACTGAAACTAATCACGTTGAATATGTCATTGAATATGACGGTTGGAATAATACATCGAATATGTGTATTGATTGATCATTATATATGATAAGTGTTTATATACATTGCCTTGTGTGGGAGGAGATAGGGGATGTACTCTACGGTTTGGGAGGAGATAGGGGATGGACTCCTAAATCAGATATTATTTGGGATGAGATAGGGGATGGACTCCATTGATACAGCAAATATGTGTATCTATTGTAAAGTATGGAAGTGTTTTTATATGAGTTATTGTCTCATTGACATGTTTGGCCAGGTTCTGAGCCATGATTATGAATAAAATTGGTTAAATAAAGGAAAGTGGAATGAAACATGGACATATTGGTCATGGAACTGGAATGTGTTATAAGTTGATTTATGTGAGTTAAACATTTATCAAATGCTAATGTTTTAGTTATTACTCATATTATGTTTAGCATATTTCTATTGGGCGTTGGCTTACCCTATATGGGACATCATTTTCAGGTACAAGTGACATGCCACCTCCATGGACGTAGCTTGGGAGGCTTAGTGGCTGAGAGATTTTTTGTGATTATCTTTTTTGTATTACATGTATATCAAGCCAATGGCTTATTTTGTGTAAAGAGTTAGAACTCTACTTTTGTTGAACCCAAGTGTAGACTTGGAAAGTTGTAAGCCTATAGGACATTTACTTTTGTGGTCAACATGTAATATCTCTTGTAAGAATACTCTGATGTTGGGAATATGATATGTCTTGCTTGCATAATGAATGTATAATTATGGGTTTAATTTGAGGGCGCTACAGTTTTCATGGATTAAATTGGCGGTCTGATTTTTATTTTTTGCATTTTTTTCTATTGAAAAGGGTGGTTTTTCTTCCAAAAGGATGCTCTGAGTTTATCCCAAGCGTGTTCGCCCAATGCAAACTAATTTGGTCGATCGGCTTTTAAAAGATTCAAAAGGACACATCGTGTAATTAAGAAGTGGTTTCCAAAGTGCTCTCAAACATATTTTTAGAAAGTTGTGAAAATTTCAGACTCATGTTTGTTTTTTGGGTGTGTGTGTTCATAATACTATTCCTAATGGGAAACCACAAAAGCAGAGAACATAAAATGGTGTTATGGTGCTATGGTGCTTCCTAGTACATGGTTCTCTAACTCATTTCTAAAAACAGTTTTTGAAAATAACAAACTAATTGATCTTCAGTTTATATATGTCCTATTATTTGTGGATCCATGTTCTCAATTTTTTCTTTGATTTGTAGTCAGTTCACCAATAACATATTTTATTTACATACTTGCAAGCGAGATTACGAGTAAAATGAGTGAAGGTTAGTTTTTCCCTCAGCTTTTTTCTTTCTCCCTTTATCTGCTCATTTCCTTCTTTTTTTTTATTTATTATTTATTTTTGTTATTAATATGAGTCTTCTAGACATTGGTATTAATATGAAACACTCACTTTTTGGATTCCATAAACTTTCAAATTGACATTCCATAATCCCATCATTGTTAATTCATTTGATGAATTAAACCCATAGGGTCATATAATTGCAGGGACTTTTGGGCAAGTCTTTGAATGTTTAGACAATGAGAACTTGGAACGTCTAGCTATGACGGAGAGGTTGTTAGGGCCACTGCTACAGCATATGATTATTAGTGTAGAGTAAGATCTGTTGTTTTTGTTTGTTTATTTCATACTATTTATCTGCTTCATCCCATGTATAAAGCTCTTATTTGTATTTTTTAAATATTCGTCTTTGAGAAATATTTCAAGAGTGCGCTTGGATTGGCTAGAGGGTGCAAGCTCCAAAGAAAGTACGAGGCGGTTTGGAAATTACCACGCCTCTGAGTAATTGGTAGATTTGTTTATTTTGAACTGTTAATAGAACCGTATGCAGCGGGTACTAATTTAACATCATTTCCTTTGTTCTCACTAGCCATTTTTCTAAGTGTTTTGCTTCAAATATTCCTTTATTATAACATATAGTATAGATAAATTAAAATTGTTGAATTAACAATCAATAATTAAAATTATGGTTTGTTATAAAAAAATGACATAGTTATAATATTTCACTATTTTAGAATAAAAATATATGAATTAAAAAAATTTGTCATATTGATTTTTGAAAGGAAAATAATTAAATAAATTTTAAAAACTTAATGAGTAAGAAATAATCATTGTAAAAAATAAAATTTCTAAATGTTCTACCATATAATAATAAAATTGGTTGAATTATTTATTGAAATATATTGTTGACATCAATAATAGCTGTGACTAAACGATTTATTGGTAAAATGACCATTTATTATGAAGTAAAAAACCTCAAGGGACATGATATAATTTTTAAAATCACATGAAATAATTCATATTTTAAATAAATTTCGGATGTGTATTTATAATTTATCCATTTATTTAACTACCTAAAAAAAAAATAACTCAACATGTTTTATCTGGAACTTTTTTTTTTTTTTGGGTGTACATATAATTAAAACATAAGCCATGTCATGGTATCAGAAAGAATTTGGCTTTTTTTTTTTTTTTAAGTTTTTTATTCAATTTGAGAGAGCGTATGGATTTAGTAGGTCTATTTTAGAATCAATTTCGATGATTTGAACAGTTCATTTTTTGGAACTCTTTAACTAAAACATTCATATAAAAAATTAAGATAATTGAATATCAGTAGCTATATATTTAAAGCACATTTGTTTCAAAAAAATAGGCGGCAAATATAATTTTAAAAATAATTATCTATTTTTTATAATATAAATTTAATTTAAATATATAACAATTAATATCCAATCATCTTAATTTTTTTTATAAATATTTTACCTAATAAGAACGGAAATTAGATTCAAATTGGTAAAATGACTCCACAACTCACTCCTCCCTCTATATTGTACAAAACCAAGCCTTTATAGTTTTGTTGCCTTTTGCCGCCTCTCTCTCTCTCTCTCTCTCTCCCCCCCTCTCTCTCTCAAACATGGCCAAGTCACAGAATTCCAAGCTCAAGTGTTTTTCCGGCATCCTCCGCTGCCTCTTCTGCATCGGCAGCCTCCCAACCCAACCATCCGACCGCACCACCGACATGCCTACCACCCCCACCACCACCTTCGAAAACCGAAAAAAGAATTTCAAAACCCAAGTCAAGACCCCAAGAGTAGTCGCAAGACTCATGGGTCTAGACTCACTCCCAGACCCCAGGAAGGTTTTTAGGAGAAATGAAGATTAGAAGGAAAAAAAGTGGAGTTTCTGCGTTTCTGTGTTTTAATTTGTTTCTGTGTTTCTGTGTTTACATATCTAAGTGTAGTTTCTGTGTTTACATAGCTAAGTGTATGTTCGTGACAGTACACATTGATGGACAGCCACCGAATGTTATTGCTAGATTGATAGGTCTTAATGGGCTGCCTCCTCAGCAGCCTCTTCGTAGACAACATAAAGGGTTCTTGGAAACTTATCGACAATGGACAGCATCAATATCATCACAAAGGGATGGAAAACCATATGAACACTAATCAAATAGAAAAGGCTCAATGGCGCAGTAAGAATGTAAGGATGAGTAAGAAGTTTTAGAAACATCAAAGGTTGAAAGGAGTAGTTACCCAGGAAAAAGGACTATAAACTCAAAACTGTCTGAGGCAAAGATAGCGTTCATTCAACAGAAGTTCATGGCTAACCATGGTTGGCTTCTTGCACAACTAATTTTTTTAGTTGTATGATATTTGGATTGCCCAGTTCTGTTGACTTATGAGCAGTTTTCATGGATTAAATTGGCTGTCTGATTTTTATTTTTTGTATTTTTTTTCTGTGGAAAAAGGTGGTTTTTCTTTCAAAAGGATGCCACAGGTTTATCCCAACTGTGTTTGGGCCCAATGCAAACTGGCTAGTCCAGTCTACTTTTAAAAGATTCAAAAGGACACATCATGTAAGAAGTGGTTTCCAAAATGCTCTCAAACATTTTTTTCTAAACGTTGTGAAAATTTTGAGGAGTCATGTTTGCTTTTTTGGGTGTGCGTGTTCATAATATTATTCCTAACTGGAAAACACAAAACAGAGAACAGAAAATAGTGTTATGGTGCTTCCTAGAAAATGGTTCTCTAACTCATTTCTAAAAACTATTTTTGAAAATAACAAACTAATTGATCTTCAGTTTAGATATGTCCTATTATTTGTGGATCCATGTTCTCAGTTTTTTCTTTGATTTGTAATCTGTTCACCAATAACATATTTTATTTACTTGTACTTGCAAACAGTATTCTGAGTAAAATGGGTGAAGGTTAGTTTTTCCTTCAGCGTCTTTCATTCCCCCTTTATCTGTTCCTTTCCTTCATTTTTTTTTATTTATTATTTATTTTTGTTATTAATATGAGTCTTCTAGACATTGGTATTAATATGAAACACTCACTTTTTGGGTACCATAAACTTTCAAATTGACATTCCATAATCCCATCATTGTTAATTCATTTGATGAATTAAATCCATAGGGTAATATAATTGCAAGGACTTTTGGGCAAGTCTTGGAATGTTTAGACAATGAGAACTTGGAACATCAAGCTATCATGGAGAGGTTGTTAGGGCCACTGCGACAGCATATGATTATTAGTGCAGAGTAAGATCTTATAGCGATCCCGGTGTTCCTTTTCTGTATTTGTTGCACTCCGGACTTTGGTTCCGTGGAGTTGGTGGTTGTATATCTTGTAGTCATCCTTTAATTCCCTATGTTTGGATTTTTGGATGTGTTGGACGTGTTTCGAATAGGTAGGTTGAGTTTTGGTCTCAAGTGTTGTTGCCCAGAGTTTTGGTGTTACACTCGAGCGGGTCATTCTGTGCTCGAGCGGAGTTTGCTTTTTGGTTGACCGCTCGAGCGTGTCTTCTTGCGCTCAAGCGGAGTTTACACACTCCCAGTATTTCGTGCCTCTGCAAAACTTCTGCAGGTGTGTTTTTCACGCTTATGCGAGTTTTCTTATGCTGGAGCGAGTTGCGCTCGAGTGGACCTTTTGGCGCTCGAGTGGGTAGTGCTTTGTCTGTGAAAGTTCTAGGAGAGGGGATTCTACGCTCGAGCGGACTGGTTTTCACGCTCGAGCGGATGTGCTTTATCTTTGTGTCTTCGCGCTCGAGCGAGCCTTCTTGTGCTCGAGCAGACCATGTTTTTTGTTCTTGCGCTCGAGCACACCATGTTTTTTGTTCTTGACGCTCAAGCGTTATGTTTTCCGCTCAAGCGGACCTATCGTATATCAGAAGGCAGTTGGGCATTTTTTGAATCACTTTTTGCATTCTCTCTCTCTCTCTCTCTTACTTTCTAAAAATATATTTTGAGAGCCTCTCTCCCTAGAAACTCCCTTCTCTCTAGGGTTTGATCTAGTTAGGGTGCTTCCCTTTCCTTCGGCCTTTGTAAAAGTTGTGTTGATCGTCGAGGGCTTCGTTTTGATTCGAAAAGTTTGGAGTTTGGAGCACTTTGGTTTTGGTCTTCTTCTCCATTCGAGCTCTAACTTCGAGGTAGGGTTCTTATGAGCATTGTCTTTAAATTTTGGTATTTCGATATGTTGGGGGTTGTTGGGTAATTTCAAGAAAGTTTGGGGCCTTTGTGTGATTTTCAAAAGATGGGTTTTCAAACATATAAACTCTTATGTATGTAATACATTGGAAAACGGACTTGGTATTGGATTATTGATGGAAAATGGAACCTTAGGGTTGGTGTTGTAATTATAGGAAAAAGCCCTAATTGCATGACAAATTAATTTGTATAATTAATTTTGGGAAATGAGAAATTGAATAGGAAATATTAAAATTGGAAAGGTTTGGGATTAAAGGGTGTAGTTGAATTTATTTATCGTTCACCTAGACAAATGTTGATATTTTATCCATGTGGTGCATTTATTTCTTGTTTAGAAATAACTGCTTTGGGCTATCGGTGGAGGATAGTCTTGATTGTTGTAGACAATGCATGATGATTAGGCAAACTACAATTAATCAATGGAATGTGTCATCAAATATGACGGTTGAGAAATACATTAACTTTATGTATTGATTGATTATGTATATGATCTGTGTTTATATAAATTGTGTTGTGTGGGAGGAGATAGGGGATGTACTCCACGATTTAGGGGAAGATAGGGGATGGACCTCTAAATCGGAATTTGTGTGATATTGATACAACACTACAATGTGTATCATGGTGAAGTATGGAAGTGTGTGTTTGATATGATATAGCACTAAAATGTATATCATTATCAATTGTGAAGTATAGAAGTAATTCTATGTTATATCGCTACAGCACCAAAATGTTTATCACTTGTAAAGTAAGGAAGTGGTTTATGTGTAAATGATACAACACCAAAATGTGTATCCGTCATGAATTTTGAAGGTGTTTTAGTAATGAGTTATGATCTCATTAAATGATTTGGCCAGGTTCTGAGCCTTGTTTTCAAACTCAAAGTTGAATAAGAAATGGAAAGTGAAATGTAACATGGTTAAGATTGTCATGAAACGGTAATATGGCATGAGTTGGAAAATAAGTAAGGACCACTTGTTGAATGCTATCATTTTAGTCATTGTTTATAGTTGGTTTAGTATATTTCTACTAGGCTGTGGCTCACCCTATATGGGACATCATTTTCAGGTGCAGGTAACATGCCATCTCCAAGGACGTAGCTTGGGAGGCGTGGAACTGTTGGACTATTTTGTGTTTTTGGTTGTCTTACATGTATCTCAAGCCAAGGGCTTTCTTTGTATAGTGTTAGCACTCCTTCTGTAACCAAGTGTTGACTTGGAAAGTTGTAAGCCTTTAGGGCATTTACTTTTGATGTCAACATGTAATACATTTTGTAAAGATCACTCTGATGGAATGCAATTATGCTTCATTTTCTTATGTCTGAGCATGCTATTGTTGGTTGATTTGTGGGTTTATTTTGAGGACGTTACAACTTGGTATCAGAGCGTACCGGGTTCGAATACTTTGGGTACGTGGGAAGTGATTAGTATCACAATGGGTTTGTCTCACTTGTTAGAGACCTATGTGTGACATTATGTGTTTATTTGATAACATGTTTATGTGACTATGTGGGTATGGGATTTAGTTTCTGGGATGTTGATTGGATCATTGGGTTTCTGTGAGTCTTGTTGGAAAAGCACTTGATCAATGCTGTTTCTAACCGGAACTCTAGTAACGCCTTGGGACTATCATTATCCGGAAATGAAATTCGTAAGTGCTTATGTGTTTATGTGCTTACGTGGAGTGAATTCTGATTGTCCATGCATTAGGGGCCTTAAGTGTTATAACCGGCACATTTGTGAATATGCTAATGTTCTTCGTTACCTTTATTAGGATGTCGGGGCGAGGGCGTGGTAGGCGAGTAGGCCTAGGAGGCGGGAGATGCCTATCTGGGATGACATTAGGAGCGACAAGATGGTGTTGGCGAGCCAATGTGGCCGAGCAGGTCGAGGAGGCTATGGGCGCTTTAGCGAGGATAGCCGATGCTTTGAGGAGTCTATGGGTATTCTCGGTGAGAATCTAGTTCAAGCTCAAGTGCGAGCCCGGGTTGTTGAGGCAGGCCTTCCTTCTAGAAGAGGAGTTCTTCGATCTAACTTCGGACGAGTTTATTGGATCCAAAGGAGCAACTTAAAATTTGACAGTGGTTGGAGCAAATGAATAAGGCGTTTGAGATGCTTGGCATCGAGGCGAAGCGTTGAAAGTGACCTTGGCATCTTTCGGTGAAGGGGATCTTGGTCGATGGTGGAAATTCGTGAAGAGTCGTTTGGATGGCACTTGGAAGGCTTTGTGGGTGCTTTCCAGGAGAAGTTCTTATCTCCAACGGCGAGGAGAAGGCGAGACTAGTTATGCGGCTTTTGCAGTTGAGTTCTTCGATGGCCGAGTATGAGGCTACTTTTACTAGTTTATCGAGTTACTTTGAACTTGTGGCGTCAGGAAGCAGCCATGTCGAGTTTGAGATGAGATTGAGGTGTGGACTCAAGATGAGAGTTGGCGGGTCTATGATTTGAGATTATGGGCGTCTGGTTGATGCTACAGTCCATATGAAGATCATGATGCAGGAGGGGGAAGGAGGACAGAGGGGCTCCAAGAGGGGCCAAGGTGGTCAGGGTGATGGCGGAGAGGCAGAGGTGCTAACCTCGGCGATCTCGAGGTGGCATTGCTAGATCGACCTTTCCAGTGCTGAGTGCAGGCTTGGGGAGAGGCAATTAGGGAGATTTCACCTGTTACAGGTGTGGTTAGCCGGGCCACAAGGCTTGGTTTGCCTGAGAGGAGGAGGTCGAGCTGTTTCATCTTGACTAGACCCAGAGCGAGTCGAAGCGAGGCGATCCTTGTCTTGTTATCGGTGTGGTTGCTGGCACACTGAAGAGGTTTTTCCACAGTTGAGTGCCATTTGGTAGCGTCTGGTTCTAAGCGACCTTGAGGTTTTCAGCAAATCGATCTGTGCGAGCCTCGAGGGCCAATCAAAACTTCGTCGTCGATCTGGCAATGATTGTATGCTCTGAGGGTGGCGAGTGGATCGAGGGCCTTGAGACACGTGTATGCCGTTACCGCGCAAGATCTTGTACCTGCTCCATCAGTTATGAGAGGTACCTTCTTGTTTTGCAACTCGGTTGCTAGTATATTGATTGATACGGGTGCATCTCATTCTTTTATATTTGCTGCATTTGCATCTATTTTGGGATTGGAGTTAGCACAGTTAGCATCTCCTATTTGTGTAGTGTCACTTATCGGGGGTGAGTTGATTTTGAAACAAGGATGTAGCCGGCTTCTGTTTCCTTTTGTAGTGATGCCCATGTTGGGATTCGATGTTATTTTGGGTATGGACTAGCTATCGTCATACCGGGCTGTTATTGATTGCTACCGGCAGAGGGTCACAGTATGTACCTTGAGCGGGGAGTGTTTCCATTTATTGGGGGATCGGGTTGGTAGTGTGTTGCCACCGGTGTTTGATCCGCGAGGGTGCAGTGAGCTTAGTGGTCTTCTCGCTAGCATCATGAGTAGTGAGTGTGATAAGACCCAGATTGTATTACCGAGAGTGGTTTGTGAGTATTCGGATGTTTTTCCTGAGGATCTCGTTAGTTTGCCACATCACCGTGAGATTGAGTTCTCTATTGATTTAGTGCCCGGCACAGCACCGATTTCTATGGCACCTTATCGTTTTGCCCCAGCCGAGTTGAGTGAGTTGAAGATTCAGCTCCAGGAGTTGTTGGATAAGGGCTTTATTCACCCTAGTGTTTCGCTGTGGGGAGCACCGACCCTCTTTGCTAAAAAGAAAGATGATGCCTTGAGACTTTGTATCGACTACCGGAAGTTGAATCGGGCTACGGTCAAGAATAAATACCCTATGCCCCGTATTGATGATTTGTTTGACCAGTTGAAGGGTTCCCGTTGTTTTTCTAAGATAGACTTGAGATCGGGTTACCACCAGTTGAGGGTCAGGGAGGAGGATATTCCTAAGACGGCATTCCGCACGCGGTATGGCCATTATGAGTTTCTGGTGATGCCATTTGGGCTCACCAATGCACCGGCAGTCTTTATGGATTTGATGAACCGGATCTTCTGGGAATTCTTAGATCGATTTGTGGTCGTTTTCGTGGACAACATTCTTATCTATTCACCTTTGGAGGAGGAGCACAAGGAACACTTGAGAATGGTGCTTGAGTTGCTTAGAGCCCATAGGCTATATGCCAAGTTTGGGAAGTGTGAGTTCTGGCTAGGAGAAGTCAAGTTCTTAGGCCATGTGGTATCCGGGGAAGGGGTGTCTGTTGATACATCCAAGATTGAGGCAGTGCAAGATTGGGCACAGCCTAATAGTGTTTTTGAGATCCGCAGTTTTCTGGGTTAGCTGGGTATTACCGCCGGTTTGTGAAAGATTTCTCCAGGCTAGCTTCGCCGTTGACGAGGTTGACGCGGAAAGGGGTCAAGTTTGTATGGAGTGAGACTTGTGAAAAGTCGTTCCAAGAGTTGAAGGTTAGATTGACCACCGCTCCGGTCTTGATTATTCCGGAGAGAGGATTGGGTTATGCGGTTTATTGTGATGCCTCACGAGAGGGTTTGGGTTGTGTATTGATGCAAGAGGGGAAAGTGGTAGCTTATGGCTCACGTCAGTTAAAAATACACTAGAAGAATTACCCTACACATGACCTAGAGTTAGCAGCAGTAATCTTTGCCTTGAAGATGTGGAGGCATTAGCTGTATCGTGAGAAGTTCGAGGTGTTCTCGGATCATAAGAGTTTGAAGTATCTGTTTACACAAAGAGACTTGAATCTGAGGTAGAGAAGGTGGATGGAGTTTATTGAGGACTACAATTTTGCGTTGCACTATCACCCGGAAAAGGCCAATGTTGTGGCCGATGCCCTTAGTAGGAAATCCATTAGTGATGTAGCTTGTATAGCCATCCGGGAATGGGAGATATTGGGGGCACTTGGCGAGTTCGATTGGTTTTTGGGCAAATCTGTTGAGGCTGCGGCCTTGTTTTCTGTTGTTGCACAGCCTACACTTGTGACTCGAGTGTTAGAGGCACAAGGAGGTGACCTTGAGGTAGAATCCCTTCGAGAGAAGATCTGCAGTGGGAAGGTTGAGAAGGGTTTGTCTGTGTATCCCGACCTGAGTGTGAGATACCGAGACCGTTTGTTTGTGCCGGAGTCCTGCCAAGAGGAGGTACTCCGAGAGTTTCACCATTCATGCCTTGCGGTGCATCCGGGGGGCACTAAGATGTATCGCGATTTGGGTCGCCAGTTTTTGGTGGCGGGGTATGAAGAGGGATGTGGCGGTTTTCGTTTCTAAGTGCCTTACTTGTCAACAAGTGAAGGCCGAGCATCAGAGACCAGCGGGTTTGTTATAACCCTTACCTATTGCCGAGTAGAAGTGAAAGCATGTCACTATGGACTTCATTGTAGGTCTTCTGAGGACCCAGCGAGGTAGTGATGCTATTTGGGTGGTTGTAGATCGGTTGACTAAGTCGGCGCACTTTATCCCTATGCGCGTGAGAGATTCGGTGGATCATCTTGCCGACTTGTATATTCGGAACATAGTGAGATTGCACGGGGTCCCAGTGACGATTGTCTCAGATAGAGATCCTCGTTTCTTGCCGAGTTGTGGCGAGTTTGCGAAGTGCCTTGGGTACTAAGTTGACCTTTAATCTGACTTATCATCCTCGGTGACAGGCGATCCGGCGTACTATTCAGATCCTTGAGGATATGCTTCGGGGTTGCGTCCTTGACTTTAGTGGGACGTGGGAGAGGCACTTGCCCTTGGTGGAGTTTGCCTACAACAACAATTTCCAGTCTAGTATTGGTATGGCACCGTTTGAGGCCTTGTATGGCCGATCGTGTAGGTCTCCAGTTTGTTAGGCCGAGGTGGGTGATGTTGGGCCCGGAGTTGGTGAAGGAAACGACGGAGAAAGTTGAGCTTATCCGTAGGAGGCTTGTTACAGCCCAGAGTCGCCAAAAGAGTTATACCGACCGTAGGAGGAGGCCTTTTGTCATGACCCGAACTCGGCCTATGGGTTAAGGACATAACCGGCCAGTAATCCTGAGATTACCTACGGCCTCAAACCAAAAGAAACGTAACTCGTCAGAGTATAGGGGCCAACGGAAACAAAAATTTAAACTTTGTCCATAGAGCCGTGCTTATATGCACATCAAAACAAACCATACATAGGCACGTTAATAACTCACAACAAAAACATAGTACCAAAAAGTTCTGCACAACAGGATCATTCGAGTCTAAGTCAACCCCTTTCAACTATATACAGATATACACAAAGTCCTCGCCCACATGACAAAATATAATACATGACCAAATGGCAAAGACAGGTCTCGTGCGTGAGACACAAGGGCTGACTCTCCAAAACCTTTGTTGTTCCTGACAGACTTCACTGGGGCTAGGTTTGGACTTCTCTTGGCTCACCTACAAACACATGAATGAGCGTGAGCGATAGCCCAGCGAATAATATCAAATACAGAAGTTATACAAACGATATGTAGAGCAACATGCTCCAAACGGCCTTGGGCCCAATTCATATTTCTATTTAACATATATATATACATAATTTAGATCAAGTGACCGTGGTTCCAAACATACTGGCCTTTGGCCCATTCCTCTTTCCATAACAAACTGGCCCTTGGCCCATTCAGACTTTCAGTCATGTCAAAACGGCCTCTGGCCCATTCATTCTATTATTCAGATCGAACTGTTATTCGTGTCAAACTATTACTTATATCAAACTATCATTCGTGTCAAACTATTATTTATGTCAAACTATCATTCGTGTCAAACTGTTATTTATGTCAAACTATCATTCGTGTCAAACTGGCCTTTGGCCCACTCAAGTAACAAACTGGCCTTTGGCCCATCTAAATGACAAACTGGCCTTTGGCCTATTCTGACTTTCATTCATGACAAAACGGCCGCTGGCCGATTCATTCTTGTCAAAATGGCCTTTGGCCCATTCATTTGTGTCAAAACGGCCTTCGGCCCACTCATTTATGTCGAAACGACCTTTGGTCCATTTATTCATGCCAAAACGACCTTCGGTCCATTCATTTATGCCAAAACGACCTTCGGTCCATTCATTTTTGTCAAAACGACCTTCGATCCATTCATTTATGCCAAAACGACCTTTGGTCCATTCATTTATGCCAAAACGACCTTCGGTCCAATCATTTATGCCAAAACGATCTTTGGTCCATTCATTTATGCCAAAACGACCTTTGGTCCATTCATTTATGTCAAACTGGCTCATAGGCCTTTCATATAAAACTGTGTCCACCATTCAAATTAATGAACTTTACAAAACTTACATAGAAGTAGCCATTGGACAATAACATATGTCAGATATTACTCATAGTGATCGGTTGGTTGAATTGCCCTGGAGCTTGACCCTACATATCACATAACACATATGGGTCACAAATAATTCAATCCGTTCTTTAATTCACATATTCCTCTTTAGGCTTCATTCTTATTTCCTTAACTCAATTACAATGCTCAATGTATGCCTAAGAGTGCTTAGAAGTGAAAGGGAACGGAAAAACAGAACACAAAATGCATTTTCAAAATTTCAGAAAACAGGGTCCCCGCTCGAGCGGAACCTTAAGCCTGAAAAAGTGCTGGTTACCTCAAATTCCCGCTCGAGCGTGAACTAGGCCGCTCGAGCGGACTGCCTGTCTACATAGCTCCCCGCTAAAGCGTGAGATATCCCGCTCAAGCACACCTCCAACTCTGCAAAAAGTGCTGGGAGCACGATTTTCTCGCTCGAGCGGACCTCAAAATTCTAGAAAACCCGGAACTGTGTTCTTGAGCTTCATTTCGACTTTCCAGCCACAATACTTGCATGCAATGACTCAAATCCCAATATAATCATACTAACATGACACCAATGCAAGATTATAACATTATGGAGCTCAATTTCTTGATTTATCTACATGCATGTTCCAAAATGTGTTAAACTCAACACCAACATAACAAACTCATGCATTCAAGCTCATATCTTCTCAAATTGTACATGCATGTGATGAATTAGCCACATTCTCTACTTAGATAACACAAAGGGTGATCAAGACATGAGTTTCCTTTAACATTTCACATGGATTATACATATTTGTGCTCAAACATGCAATATCAAGGTGATTTCCTACATGCATGCACATATTAAGCTTCAATTCAACAAATACAACTCAATTTCATTTCAATCTTACTCTTGATCACCAAATTAGTTTGAGCACACAAAAATTACAAACTATAATCCAAGAATTACTCACCTAGGAGCTTGATTCTCACAATCTATGATTAAATCTTGAATTAGACTTCCAATCCCCAAGTTTCAAGACCGCACAATCCCTCTTTCTCCCTCTCTATAGTCGGCTCTCTCTCTCAAATTGAGTCCAAGAATCAGTCAAAATGAGTTAAAGGAGAGAAATGAGGTGTAGTGCTCAAATACATCAAGTCCCACTAAGTCAATATAATAATAATAAGGTAATTGGGTACTAATCCACCAATTTAATCGATTTAATCTGACCCGAATCAATTTTTAATTAAATTCCACCGTAGGCTCTAAAAATTATGCCAATCACAATGGCGTAATCAATTTCGGATTCCGTGGCCGATAAGGCCTCCAATTTAATTTCAAGGCAGTTATTCAAACAGATATTCCTACGGTGAACAGATACAAATTCAAAATCACATATTATCACACAATGGCACACAAAATCATGCTAAACACATAATCATATTCAGATTAAGGACCAATTAGCTAATTACGGGACAGGGGTATCACAGTCTTCCCCCCTTTAGGAAGTTTGGTCCTCCAAACTTAATTTACCTTTAGTCGAACACAATTCGGAACACATTTCATTAGACGGTTCTAATCCTTTTCGATAGCCATTCACTTAGTCTCAAAATCAAGCAACATTCTGTTCTCAAAGTCAGAGACCCGCCTTTCCTCCATACAAGGCTTGTATGGTGCCAAACTGAAACTAGAGTGTGAGCTGTTATTGTAAGTAAAGTCTGTCAACGATGGATAGATTTTTCCAATTCCTCGAAAATCTAAAGCATACATTTGGAGCATTTCTCCCAGAATCAAAAAAAAAAAAAAAAAAAGGTTCTTTATAATTATACATCAACTTGCGGATGGAAAGTAGCGCTGAATCACAATTCAGTTCCCATTACCTCTTGAAGGCTTGTCAGAATTCAAACACATTTCCGGATTTCTGTCTAAACAACAGACGTTGGGACCCATACAAACAAGCAACCTTATTGATGTAAACAGTGGCTAGTCTACAAGCATCATACGAAAATGTCACGAGGAGAAGCGAGCAAATTAAGTAAGTCCTCACACAACAACCAACGGATTTACACCTTGAGTGCTCAAGGTAGCCCCACAATGAAATTTGTAGTCACATATCCCTATTTCCATTCAAATAGAGAGGTTGCGATGGTTACGCCAATATCCGTTATTAAACTTTGACTTGTTGGCATCGAAAACATTTAGGCACAAATCCAACAATTTCTTTCTTCACAATAGGTCGCCAACATTTTTATTTCAAATGCCAACTAACCTTACCATAGGAGTTTGGTCCATTTTCTTGTCACAAAAGTTCAATTCATTCTTGATGGTTCATAATTCATAATCCGATTTGGTATTTAATTCAGTTTCTCATCACAGTTATTCAAGGTTAATCAAAAGTCTTCGGGAATTCAAAGTGAATCCGAGCACAAATCCCCGAGTCAACAAGGATAACAACGAAACAATGCACCACACGACATACGTAACTCATGTATCCCCATAGTACCAATTGTGAAGTACAATAAAAACTGAAGCAGTCCATTTCTAACATAATACACGTGTTCTCAATTCATTCAACAGTTTACAATTTACGGTTTCCAATTCAGTTCAGTATTCAATTCTCTATTCCATCGAGTCTCCCTCACATTATTCGATAGTTGTCAAAAGCATAAGGCGATTCATATACTAATCCCCATGGTGTCAAAGGTAATACTAAAATAATCAACCACGTGTTAAACGCAATTTACACATCCTCAAAGCCCCAATCACAGAATATGACGACACGGAGCAGTTATTCACAAAGCGTACTGAATTCACGCACTTACGGACAATCAAGGTTTTTCAAAGTTTCTTGGATGTTTAAACATCTACAAATTACAAAAGGATGACATTCCAAACAAAACAAAAGAATAATTGTCTCGGAATCGAAGCACACCCGTTCACGACCGTCGATGGCCGACTCGAGATCGATTAGTCAAACCCACCCGTACAAGACCGTCGGTGGCAAAAGATATCCCAACAAGGGTGCTACATAGGCTTAACGTCCCCTTAGCATGAAAGGACGCCCCAAGAATGTCATCAAAACAAACATAATACCACTCACTACAACCTGATTCCCCAAAATCTGATAACATGGAAGCAACTACTGTCCCTTACAAAACATGTTCTGATCAGTCAAAGACAAATGTTCAGTATTGCTTACAATCAAATCAATCTGCCATTATCAGTCCCCATAGCATCAAACCAACCAGGATGGGACAATACACAAGCATCGTTCCTTAAGACACCCAATCACGAGATTTGTACAATTCAGCTCATTTTCAACACATATGTCCTTGATAGTTGGGGGTTGATTCTCAACGGTGTTCATGGTTAGAGCAATCTGTTATAGCCCACAAAAGGTGTTTCAAATAGGTTAAGTACTCTAAACAGATTCAAGTTTTGGGTCTATCAGTTTTTCTGCCAAGAATAATCTGGCTATTTATTTATAGGCAATCCTCAATCCCCTTTTACAAAATTAAATCAGATAGAGGGTCTTATCAAACCAATCCCGACATAGGTCTTGCCAAATTAAATCAAACAAAGGTTCCATCAAATCATATCAAATAAGGGTTCCATCGGAACAATATCAGGCAAAGGTTTTATTGGATCGAATCAGATAAAAATTTTCTCAAATAAGACACATTCAGTTCTGTAGGGCGTACTTCGTTTGCTTAGGTACATGGTTGATAGTTTCTCAACTGCCCTAAGTTCATCAGTTCTTAAAGTCATATCAGAATCATTCATCACAATAGTTCATATCAAAGTGTTTCAAATCGGGTACACATAGTATAGGATTGTTACGCAAAAGTTCCAAATTAGTCACATAATCCAATCAACTTTCTACCAATCAAAATACATGGCCTCACAGTCATAGAATTCATCATTTGGGGTGCTCAACTCGGTCACACAATCATAGAGCCATAATTCCAATGGTTTAGTCATTGAAGACGGTAACATAATAAATCACCCTGAGCAAAGGTGTAGATATACATGTGCATGTGCAGAGTCAATCAATATCCCAAAACGTATTTCACAAATTTTGCAAACGGGGCATATACCTCCAATGAATACAATCTCGATCACGTGGGTCTAACCAATCTAGATACCCATGTAGCAGATATGGAAAAATATACCGATCTGAATCAAATAATATCCCAAGCGAAGATGTACAAATGTACTAATTCAGAATCAATCAACACATAGACATTCGTTTATAAACAATATAGATACCTGGGATAACAATCACAGTATTCTGAGTGCTTCCTGGGATGAGTGCAATTACTCCATCCCCAGTAGCAATTCCTACCACTGGTACGGATTCAGCCGAGGCAGAGGATTCATTCACATTTCGTTCAATCCGGGGACAGTTCCTTATCGTATGGTCCATTTTACCACATCTATAATGAGCCCCAGAAATCTGATAACAAACTCCTCGGTGTTTCTTACACTGGTGGTGGCAAAGGTTCTTGCCGTAGCGGCAACTGACGCTGTTGTCTCAAGATCTCTGCCAATTCTTATACCATTCTTTCAGGACTATCAAGTCGGGCTGTGGAAGAACCTTCCAACCCGTATGCCCTTAATTTGCCCATACTCTACAAAAATTCTTATCGAACTTTACCAAATACTGGGATGCTCAATACGAAATTAAACACAAATACACATGGGTACATTCGCACACAGGCACATTGTTATATTCTCATTTCACATATAAATGCATAATTAATCACATACGTAACAGATAGTTGCATACTTATCAAATATCGCCTGCTGAACATTTACTAAGTAATTATATACTCAAATCATGTTCATATTTCACATAGGCACCCATTGGCAGAATCGAATGCACATAAGCAACTTTTCATTGTTCATATGTTCATGTATGTGCACTATAACAAACAAATTTTATTGCACACCGTAGTGTAACAATTCATATCTCAAATTCAAATCATGTGTGGTACTTCCTTTAGCGTAACATATCATATTGGTCAAGCATATCAAGTTCCATAATGGAACCTTCGATACCAGGTAACATATCACATACATAGGCCACGATATTGTTTCCCCCGGGCAAGGGCATTTACCACGGTGTTATTTCCCCCAGGAGCCTCATGACCATAAGCCACAGTATTATATCCCCTGGGCGAGGGCCTCTGCTAAGGATACCACAATTACATTCAAATAGAATTTTGGGCAATCGTTCATTCATATCATCAGAAAATGTTTAAAGCTAAACATAACCTTACAGAGTTATTACTCACCATCTGATTAAACTTGCATCATACTTTATACAAAAGATACACAAGTGTGTATATACTAGAAAGCATGCATATTCTAACAATTTCAATGCAAGAAATTCACAATTTATAGCACATAATCGTTCGTAACAAAAGTTAAGCATATTATCGATGCTTCCAAATTCATACTTATGAATACATCCTAGATCTTTTCTAGACGCTTATTGCTCTTTTGGACAAGTGTGTAAGTTATTAACTCGTGCTCTGATACCACTCTGTCATGACCCAAACCCGCCCCTATGGGTTAAGGACATAACCGGCCAGTAATCCTGAGATTACCTACGGCCTCAAACCAAAAGAAACGTAACTCGTCAGAGTATAGGGGCCAACGGAAGCAAAAATTTAAACTTTATCCATAGAGTCGTGCTTATATGCACATCAAAATAAACCATACATAGGCACGTTAATAACTCACAACAAAAACATAGTACCAAAAAGTTCTGCACAACAGGATCATTCGAGTCTAAGTCAACCCCTTTCAACTATATACAGATATACACAAAGTCCTCGCCCACATGACAAAATATAATACGTGACCAAATGGCAAAGACGGGTCTCGTGCGTGAGACACAAGGGTTGACTCTCCAAAACCTTTGTTGTTCTTTGAGACTTCACTTTCGGCTGGGTTTGGACTTTTCTTGGCTCACCTACAAACACATGAATGAGCGTGAGCGATAGCCCAGTGAATAATATCAAATATAGAAGTTATACAAATGATATGTAGAACAACATGCTCCAAATGGCCTTGGGCCCAATTCATATTTCTATTTAACATATATATACATAATTTAGATCAAGTGACCGTGGTTCCAAACATATTGGCCTTTGGCCCATTCCTCTTTCCATAACAAACTGGCACTTGGCCCATTCAGACTTTCATTCATGTCAAAACGGCCTCTGGCCCATTCATTCTATTATTCAGATCGAACTGTTATTCGTGTCAAACTATTACTTATATCAAACTATCATTCTTGTAAAACTATTATTTATGTCAAACTATCATTCGTGTCAAACTGTTATTTATGTTAAACTATCATTCGTGTCAAACTGGCCTTTAGCCCACTCAAGTAACAAACTAAACTTGGCCCACTCAAGTAACAAATTGGCCTTTGGCCCATCTAAATGACAAACTGGCCTTTGGCCCATTCAGACTTTCATTCATGACAGAACGGCCTCTGGCCCATTCCTTCTTGTCAAAACGGCCTCTGGCCCATTCATTTATGTCAAAACGGCCTTCGGCCCACTCATTCATGTCGAAACAACCTTCGGTCCATTTATTCATGCCAAAACGACCTTCGGTCCATTCATTTATGCCAAAATGACCTTCGGTCCATTCATTTATGCCAAAACGACCTTCGGTCCATTCATTTATATCAAACTGGCTCATAGGCCTTTCATATCAAATTGTGTCCACCATTCAAATTAATGAACTTTACAAAACTTACATAGAAGTAGCCATTGGACAATAACATATGTTAGATATCACTCACAGTGATCGGTTGGTTGAATTGCCCTAGAGCTTGACCCTACATATCACATAAAACATATGGGTCACAAATAATTCAATCCGTTCTTTAATTCACATATTCCTCTTTAGGCTTCATTCTTATTTCCTTAACTCAATTACAATGCTCAATGTATGCCTAAGAGTGCTTAGAAGTGAAAGGGAACAGAAAAACAGAACACAAAATGCATTTTCAAAATTTTGAAAAACAGGGTCCCCGCTCGAGCGTGGACTTCCTCGCTCGAGCGGACCCTTAAGCCTGCAAAACTGCTGGTTACCTCAAATTCTCGCTCGAGCGTGAACTAGGCCGCTCGAGTGGACTGCCTATCTACATAGCTCCCCGCTCAAGCGTGAGATATCCCGCTCGAGCACACCTCCAACTCTGCAAAAAGTGCTGGGAGCACGATTTTCCCGCTCGAGCGTCATGTTCCCCGCTTGAGCGGACCTCAAAATTCTAGAAAACCCAGAACTGTGTTCTTGAGCTTCATTTCGACTTTCCAGCCACAATACTTGTATGCAATAACTCAAATCCCAATATAATCATACTAACATGACACCAATGCAACATTATAACATTATGGAGCTCAATTTCTTGATTTATCTACATGCATGTTCCAAAATGTGTTAAACTCAACACCAACATAACAAACTCATGCATTCAAGCTCATATCTTCTCAAATTGTACATGCATGTGATGAATTAGCCACATTCTCTACTTAGATAACACAAAGGGTGATCAAGACATGAGTTTCCTTTAACATTTCACATGGATTATACATATTTGTGCTCAAACATGCAATATCAAGGTGATTTCCTACATGCATGCACATATTAAGCTTCAATTCAACAAATACAACTCAATTTCATTTCAATCTTACTCTTGATCACCAAATTAGTTTGAGCACACAAAAATTACAAACTATAATCCAAGAATTACTCACCTAGGAGCTTGATTCTCACAATCTATGATTAAATCTTGAATTAGACTTCCAATCCCCAAGTTTCAAGACCGCACAATCCCTCTTTCTCCCTCTCTATAGTCGGCTCTCTCTCTCAAATTGAGTCCAAGAATCAGTCAAAATGAGTTAAAGGAGAGAAATGAGGTGTAGTGCTCAAATACATCAAGTGCCACTAAGTCAATATAATAATAAGGTAATTGGGTACTAATCCACCAATTTAATCGATTTAATCTGACCCGAATCAATTTTTAATTAAATTCCACCGTAGGCTCTAAAAATTATGCCAATCACAATGGCGTAATCAATTTCGGATTCCGTGGCCGATAAGGCCTCCAATTTAATTTCCAAGACAGATTATTCAAACAGATATTCCTACGGTGAACAGATACAAATTCAAAATCACATATTATCACACAATGGCACACAAAATCATGCTAAACACATAATTATTGACTTCCATAATGTTTGGATACAACAAGTCATACGTTTTGAGATAATTAAATTAACTTCTTTATTAGTAAGCTTAAAAGGATTAGAACAAATGTAAGTAGTGTTAAGATTCAAAGATAAATAAAATAAAATATACATTTTAATATGAAAAAAAGATGACAACATTTTTTTATTAATAAGGCTAACAAATTATGGAGAAAAATGGATTAAGTGTTACATAAATTAAAAGTCTGATATAATTAGGAAAACTTGTGAAATTTATTGCATTTTCTCCAAATTGTAAGAGATGTGAATATAATTTATCCAATATTTTGTTAATATATCATTACCCTAAACAAATGTAATCATTCATTATTTTAATCCTCTCTTAAATATTAAATTTGGAATTAAAAATAAATAAAATAAAAATAGAATAGAATAAAGAAATAGAGAGTTTGTTGGAGAATGCATTTAAAAATATAATTAGTTAAATAGAAAAATAAACTTTTAGTTAAAATTTAACTAAAAATTTGGTTATTTTGATGGAGATGCTCTAATAAAGGCTACCCCAAGGGGGTGTAGCATTTTGGTAAGACTTTGGGGCATAAGCCGTGAGGTCCCAAGTTTCATTCTCTCTAGGGTCAGCCTCCCTAACGACAATACATATGATTGATAGGACAAACCTTTCAAGCATGGGCGAATTGTACTCAGTGTTAGGAGTGTGGGTTCGAGTCCCCTCCTGTGTGCTTATCTATGACTTACCGTTATATGATTGAGTAGCCCTACTATGTGGTAACTACCTAAAGGTGACCTTTCAGATCTCGACTCCTTATAGAGTCTAACCTCAGAGCTTACCCCTCTATGGTTAAGCCTTTTGAGTGTAATAGAGAGATTTATGCATCATTTGTAAATAACTTAATCATATTTTATATATTATATGATGTGTCATTATATTAATAATAATTATTGACAACAAAGGGTAAACAACTTAATAGTGGTAGATTAAAAAAGTAATTGCAAAAAAAGTCTTAAATATTATAAATATTAAAATTTATAATTATAATATTTTATTTTATCAAAGTGTACTAAGTTTTAATCATTATCCCTGAGTAATATTGGGAAAATAACATGACAGTGGAGGTCCTAGAAAATCTAGTACCATTTAACAGTTTAAAAATACTTTAGTGTTTTCAACTTTTTACATATTTTGAAAATACACTCCAAAAAAGTCCTAGATAGGGATACATAAAAAACGTCAAAAGTCAAAAAGTTACTCAAAAAGTTAAAAAGTTATCACTATTCACCAAAAAATATATATAAAAAAAAATTAATTTTACACTTAATTATTACAAATGTTGCCTGTCTCCCCCACAGACTTTGCTGACTTTTGGAAAAAAATTGCACAAGGGGTGCACAAACAACACTGTGTTGTTCGGCTTATGGGGGCCCATCACAGATCTCGTTTTGATAATTTGAACCGTTCAATGTGTAGAATTAACGAAAGTACTATAAATAAGTGTATAGGAGAAGTTAGTGAAGTAGCATGCAGGTTTAGCAAATAAGAAGGTCGATTAGGAGATAGGAAATAGTTGCCTCCTTTTCGAATTTGAATTGGACAGTAGTGTTCAGTCCGTGGGGGGCCCACCATGGGTCCCGTTTTGCTAATCGGAACCGTTCAATGTGTAGAACTCGTCAAGTACTATATGCCTATAAAAAGTCACGTTAATCGGATATTGCTAACTACATGATCAAATCAGTTTTGTATACAAAAAAGAAAAAAAAAAAGAAAAAAAGATGGTGTTATAGTTAACGGTTGACAAAAACTAACATAATCAAATAGATATCGATATCCAATCAATATGATTTTTTACAAATATATAGTACTCGACGAGTTTTACACATTGAACGGTTCCAATTAGCAAAACGGGACCCGTGGTGGGCCCCCACGGGCCGAATACCACCTCTAATTCAAGTCCGAAAAAGAGGCAACCATTTCCCATCTCCTATTCAGCCCACTTCGCTGTCAGACTGTACGGGCTATTTCACTAACTTCTCTTATACATTTATTTATACAATTTTTTAATACAAATTTTTTCGTAAAAAGTTAAAAAATTAGCCCAAATATCCATCTTTTTTCCTCAACTTTTTAATCTAAAAAAAAAAAGTACATTTATTTAAGACATCCCAAACAATCCCTAAATATCACGACAAGACCAACCATTACTTGCTTGGTTACATCAACCTATCTATTATCTACTATCTGTCTACTACTACTATTATTATCTAGGACAAATTACATATACCTCCCTTGAGATTTAGCTAAATTACAGATACCTCCTGAGGTTTTAGAAATTACAGATACCCCTTTGAGATTTGTATTTTCATAATAAATTGTCTCCTGAGGTTTATATTTTCATAACAATTTACTTCCTAATTTGTTATGTAAATATAACCTTTAACGAAGTATCTGTAATTTCTGAAATTTTAAAAAAATATCTATAATTTTGTCAATCCTCGATAGGTACATGTAATTTGCCCTATTATCTATCTTTCTATCTAAACTACTTTAAAAACAGAATACCCACATTGATTGTTTTCTACTTTTTTCCCAATTTTCAAAAGACCCTTCATAACATAAATTTGCATCGACAGACGTGTCGCATTTTCAACCGCTACTTGGATTACCAGCCGTTGCCTGCATTGACCGACACAGTATTCTGCAATGTAAACAAACACAATTAGGGCTGCTCGCAGGTCGGTTTTGGCCGGGTGTAGGTCAAAACCGACCCGACCCGCACTTATGTAGTTGGGAAAAAATGGACCCTCAACTGCCCACGATGCGGTTCGCGGTTTGTGCGGGCGGGTGCGGTTCGGTTTGCGGTTTTTTTTTTTTTAACTTAAGCAAATTTGACATTTTTTGTTACTTTCTAAACATTTTTTTTTTTTTAGAAGAGTTATAAATTAAATTACAAGATATACAATTCATGATCATAATAAATAGTCTACATGTTAGATAAGATGATATGGAACCATGCTTGAGGATAGTGGATTAATCTTCCTCCTTAGCTTGCAAAAACAAACCCTTAAAAGTCAAACTAATAACACTAATTTAAATATGCAAAAACAAACCCTTAAAAGTCAAACTAGTAACACTAATTTTAATAGTGGATTAATCTTCACTGTTTGGTTTTTAATATGCAATAATGTGATAATAAAATGACAATTCAAAATATCATATTTAACTGTGTCTACTAGACTAATGGAATATAATGATTTTTTTTTTATATGTATAAATAATGTGATAATAAAATAACAATTCAAAATATCATATTTAACTGTGTCTACTAGACTAATGGAATATCATATTTCACTGTTTACTTTTTAAATCGTGAAATTTACTACACTATATTATGATTGTGGCTCTATTTTTTGTGCTGGAGTTTAGTGCATTCCTCTCTTGATCTTGTGGTGGGTGCCTTCCTTTGGGTTGAATTAAATTTGGCCAACAAGCAATTATCCAAGGATCAAGGTTCACAGATGCTATAATAATCCCACAGAGTGTCCTTTTTTTTATATAAAAGAAAATGTGAATTCCTAAAAATTAAAATTTTATTCTATTCCTAAAATGTATATATATATATATAAATACAAATATACATATATACATACACAAAAAAAAAAAGGAAAAAAACCAAATATAATAATTTACAAAAATATTTAAATAAATAATTCTAAACAAAAAAAGGCAGTCAGTGCATGAATCCAATTTTGGATTTTTTTTTTTCTCTTCACTCTAAAATATTTTCTTCATAAAGACAAACGAAAAATGCTTGAAACCCTTTTTTTGAACCTCACAATTATTTGGATATCTACTATTAATATATGTATTGGACTCACTCAGGTATATATAAGGCTCATACTACCAATAGTTTAGGAAAAATGATTTGTGGTACTAAAACTGCTGGCACTAATGGCACTAATTTCCTGTTTTGGTAACTTTGTTTTTTTTTTTTTTTTTTACCTGATATAAAAATTAGTGCCATTAGTGCTCAACAAATTAGTGCCACAAATCACAACCGATAGTTTAGATTCAAAAAGAATTGTGAAGGCTGTAAAAAAAAAAAAAAAAAAAAAAAAATCTCCATCACTGTTGAAAGACAAACTCCACATGACCAAATTACGCAGTTATAAAAATAGTATCAAACAACAGCAATGCAGATTGACGAGGCTTTTCCCAAATTAAGCCCCTTTTGAATCCTATTTCCCAAACTAGGTCTACTTTTGACGAAATTCCCAAACTAAGTTAAAGCGCTATTACAAATTGCGCTTTTACTGTTTGGAGCTCAAAATGTGATGAATAGTGAAAGTGCTATTACAAATCGCGCTTTTAATTAAGAAAGCGCCGTTAAAAATCGCGCTTTTAACATAAAAAAAATTTCTGCAGAAAACGCTATTTGAAATAGCGCTTTCACTGTTCACAATTTGAAATCGCTATTTGTAATCGCGCTTTTACTGTGCAGCTGTGTTTTCTTAAAAAAACGTTTAAAATATATTAAAATTTGACCAAAATAGCACATAAATGTTTAGTAGCACAAATGGTAATTTGTTTGTTTTGCCACAAGTGTGGAGTGGGTTCGAACCGCGGGGCTTGCAAACTTCCAATTAAGTTCAATTTCTTTTTTTCTTTTTTTTCTTTTTTTCACTCTATACTTCATATATTCATTATATAATTTTTTTATCAAAAAAAGTAAAATGTTTGTTTGGTTAACTAAATTTTTTTTTCATAAAATACAATTTTTTTCAAAATGTCAACATGATTATTTAAAAAGTATTCAATGTATTTAGTTTGAATTTTTTGGATTTAGTTATTTGAAAACTGAGTTTTTTTATTTTCGTATTTTTTTGTTTTTAGTGAATATTTTTAAAATTTTAAACATTTTTTTAAAAACTTTTTTAGATGCACATTAGTTAGATGTATCTAAAAAGTAAAAAAATTGTGAAAAAATATTTTACAAAATTAATAAATACATAAAAATACAAAAATGTACTGAAAAAATATTTTTGTATTTGTAGTATCTTTTCAGCAAATTATCATTTTTTTTTCAACGAAATGTTCTCAAAAAAATATGCACAGTGAAAGTTTATTCAAAAAATATTTTTTTAGCAAAATGTACACATTTAAAATGTACCAAAGCATACATTTTTTTAGTACATTTTGCTGAAAAAATTAATATTTTGTATGAATTTTTTGCAGTACATTTTTTGTATTTTTGTATTTTTTCACTCACTCTATACTTTATATATTTATGAAAAAATAAAAAAATGTACGTTTTTAAAATATTTTAGTACATTTTAAAAGCGTACATTTTGCTGAAAAAATATTTTTGGAATAAACTTTCACTACATTTTGCTGAAAAAAAAATGATAATTTGCTAAAAAAATACTACAAATACAAAAATATTTTTTCAGAACATTTTTTATATTTTATGTATTTATTAATTTTGTAAAATATTTTTCACAATTTTTTACTTAGATACATCTAACTAAGGTGCATCAAAAAAGTTTTAAAAAATGTTTAAAATTTTAAAAATATTCACTAAAAACAAAAATACAAAAATAAAAAACTCGGTTTTCAAATAACTAAACCAAAAATTCAAACCAAATACATCAATACTTTTAAATAATCATGTTGACATTTTGAAAAAATTGTATTTTATGGAAAAAAATTTAGTTAACCAAACAAACATTTTACTTTTTTGATAAAAAATTATATAATGAATATATGAAGTATAGAAAAAAAAAAAAGAAAAGAAAAAAAGAAATTGAACTTAATTGAAGTTTGCAAGCCCGTTCAACCCACGCCACACTTGTGGCAAAACAAACAAATTACCATTTGTGCTACTAAACATTTATGTGTTATTTTGGTCAAATTTTAATATATTTTAAACGCTTTTTAAGAAAACAAGACAAAGAAAAGCGATTACAAATAGCGATTTCAATTAGAATGAAGTGAGAATTTCAAATAGCGAATTTTTTATGTTAAAAGCGCGATTTTTAACGGCGCTTTCTTAATTAAAAGCGCGATTTGTAATAGCACTTTCACTATTCATCACATTTTGAGCTCCAAACAGTAAAAGCGCGATTTGTAATAGCGCTTTAACTTAGTTTGGGAATACCGTCAAAAGTAGACCTAGTTTGGGAAATAGGATTCAAAAGGGGCTTAATTTGGGAAAAGCCTCCAGATTGACTCTCTCTATGTCACTCTCTCTCCTCCCCCCCCAAAACCCGCCGGCTCTCTCTCTCTCTCTCTCTCTCTTCCTCGTTCCAAACCATTTTAGCCTAACAGATCGCCGTCTCAGCCTCAGAGATTGCCGTCTCAACTTGAGCCTTCATCGAAACCCTAACCCTGTGCTCCTCCCCTACTCTCCAAAGCCTCGTCGTTGTGTCGCTCTACCTCTACTCAACCTCACGGCGATGCTGATTGGGGAAGAGTAGAGGCGACGATGGTGTTCATCTACTTGAAGTGTAGGGAGCTTTGATCCCTCAACGGGAGGAGATCGCGACAGCACGGGAGAAGAGCGACCGCCGATTCTTGTGCTCCACAGTGGCGATGACGAAGACGAACAACAACGATGGTGCGATCTATAGATTTGAAGGTAAATGGAATTTGTTTCCTTCCAAATCTTGTCGGAGATGTAGATCTGAAACGACGACGGTGCGTCGGAGCTCCACAACTTTGAAAAACAGCGTCGGCCTGAGTTAGATCCGCATCGAAAGCTATTTGAACAAACCCTAGCTTTTTGCGTACTGTGAAGTTGTTTTATAGATGCTCTTTGTTTAATTCACGAGAATGCATGAATTTGACAAAACTGTGAGGTTGATTTAAATTCTTTTTTGTTATGATAACGTGATTGATCGGTTGTGGTTAAGATAAGCAAATCGTTGTTCATGATGCATTCTTATATGTTGTGATTGATCACGATTTCGATCAATTTGATTATTGAGGTGTTTTGGTAGATTAATTCCAAGAATCACACCCTTTCTCTCTCTAAATAGATATGTAAAGATCTGTGATGGCTCAAATCAGAAGAAATTTGAACAGATAGTGGCTTACAAATAGAATTCGAGGAAAAAATTGAACAAATAATAAAATTTGTACAGAAATTTGAATATATAAGGGGAAAAAATTAAACAAATAGTAAAAAAAAAATTACAAAGATAAAAAAAAAATATTTGAACAAATAATTTTAAAAAATTAAATAGATAGTCAAAAACATTCAACAGATACTTAAGGGTAAGAATGAAAATAAAATGTCCTCTAAAATAATAAAAGGATTTCTTACTAAACTATTTCACAAATGGTGGACCTTTGACTAACAAAAAAATATCCATTGGATTTAATGGTAATTTGAGATGATCTAAATAAGTGCACTTTTTGACTTTTTACGAAAAAATATGCAAAAAAGTAGAGAGATGATGTGATAAAAAAAAAGATAAAAAAATAAGTACTTATTAGTATACCCCAAATAAATGTCTTATGCATTCCTTAAATTGAATTTTCTGACAATTTTCTCAACAAAAGATTTCTCACACTTTCAATCATATATTGAAATGATGAAATTCAAAATTTTAATTTATGATTAGCACGAATATTGACTATTTATATATATATATATTGTTATTGAAAAAATTTAGTCAAAACCCCTTCATTAGACCTTTATTTAGTGAAAAAGATAACCTAATTTATTACTTCATAAACCCTTAAGTAAGAGACACATAATATTGAATAAGGATGACGTAAAGTATCTTTTTTTTTTCTTTTTTTTTTTTCCTTGGACAATATTACCAGAGTAACATGTTATTGTGAGATAGAGTAACATATTACTATCAAATAAAATAACATGTTGCTATTTACATCAATTTTGGTGGTAATAATTTCTTTTTTTTATATATAGAGTTTCATAATCAATATGGATCTTGTCTAATAAATCTTAATGAGAAAATTATAAAAATACTAATTTTATTAAAATCGACATCTAGATTAAAAGTTATATTATTTTAAAATTTAATATTTTAGTAATAGTGGTATGTGTTGGACTTTTCAATGAAAACTTTTTTTACTTGTTCTTAATGCATTAAAATTTTATTATGAGGGGGATTTGACCAAATCCCCTTGTTGTTGTTAAATAATTAAAAATTAAATAAATTTTGTATTTAAATTTCAAATTTCAAATTTCAAATTAAAAGTTGTGTAGTTAAAGGACATTATTTTAAATTGAATAGGTGTTTGTTTAAATTTGAAAGGTCTTGAATTTAAATCCAACAACACATCATGTATAAAAGTCATGAAAAGTCCTATATATAAATCAATTGTCTTTTTTTTTTCTTCTTCACATTAACATTTATTTATTTATTTAACACTACAAAACAATCCGTTTTCTATTTCTCTGTTTCCAAAAGTCTTATAGCAAACATGTTGGAAAATGCTTTTGTAAAATCTTATTTTTTGCTAACTTTGAGTATTAATTAAGGTAGGACCCAAGCATTATTTTTAACCTTTCTAATTGGGTTCATGTTTAATGCCGTGTAGTGAATAACATTGTGTATTTGGTTGTTCAAAACCATTTCTGGATGAATGAGAATTCAACGCGTATTTTCGAGTTCCTAGAAATGGCTTTAGGTGGGTTTTCTACACATTTGTGAAATGTGTTTATCTCACATTGGAAAGACTTAAGGATTTATATAGGTATATAAACTCTAGATTGGGATACTTGGAATGGACGCCAAGGGGTACCCAAGTTTGTGGAAGGGTGAGGTTATGCGTAAAGTAGGCTAGATCCATTGGATCCAAAACAAAAAAGCACGTGCGCACCGCTGCTGCTGGTCAATCGAGCGGGCTGGGTTGGGTTTGTCCAACTGAATACTTATCTTTTTGAGCAAAAAACATTTGAATTTTATTTATTTATTTTTAAATTTTGGTTTCAAAATTCAAAAATTCAAAATAAATTGATTCAGATTTTTTTCTCTACTCAAATAGGTTCATACCTGTTGAATTCCACCCGAACATGTTTTCTACCTGTTGACTCCACCTGAACAAGTTTCTACCTGTTGAATCTATCCGAATAGGTTTTCTATCTGTTGAAACCTGTTCAGAAAAGCCACTAGTTTCCTATAAATAACCTGTCATTCTAGCAATTCTTTCAATCCAAATTTTTCAAAGCATTTCTTCCATTTTCCTTCTAGTCGTCCTTTTGTCTTTTCTATCTGTCCATCATTTAATCTTTAGAAAGAAAAAGAGAGTTTTACAACAAAGTTTTGGCTGGTCAAACTTGATTTTTTAGTGCTACAAATAAAATTGTAGTTGTTGTATCTTGGGAAGTTAGACGCCGGTAAATCTTGAAGCACCAGAGCGAGGGCGAAATCTATTTTAAGGAAATTGTGTCCAACACAAGTCTCGACTTATAAATTCTGTAAGCATTTAATTTAAAATTTAATTTATTAAATTATTTTCTAGATTATTTATTTTTATTTTGTTGTTTATTTTATTTAGTCATTTAATTTACACATACACAACCACTAGGATATTACAATCTTAAAGTAGATTTTTAATTTTTTTTTATTTGTATGTTAGACAGATGAATATTTTGTTTCAAAAAATTAAATAGTAGTCATATGTTGTTTAATTTCTTAAATAGTAGTAATATACTGTTTAATAATTTCTTTGATAACATAGTAGTCATATACTATTTATCATTGGAATTTTGTTACAAAATATTATTTTGTATTTTTTGTGCGTAAATTCTATTGTGTATAAATTTGTGATTGGTGCATTTTTATTTCGCCAAAAATATGAATACTGAAACAAACAGTACTGAGACTATTCGTACTCCGACCCCCACATCCATTGTGCCAGTGATGACTCCGGCAGTACCTGTAAATCATGGGGAGAGGTCAGGAAAATTCAATGGAAATAATTTTAAAAGATGGCAACAAAAGATGATACTTTATCTTACGACATTGAATTTGACTCACTTCACTCATGAAAAAACTCTGGCACTGAACGAAGGAGAAATTGACCGGCAAGTGGTTGCCGCAGTCGATGCATGGAAACATGGTATTTTTTGTGTCGGAATTATATTCTCAATGGGTTGAACAATACACTATACAATGTGTATAGTGTCAAAAGCACTGCAAAACAACTATGGGAATCTCTAGGTCATAAATATAAGACAGAGGATACCAGTACAAAAAAAATTGTTGTTGGCTATTTTTTGGATTTTAAAATGATAGATTCCAAGACGATTATTAGCTCAGTTCAAGAGCTCCCATTAATTCTCCATGATGGTTCTCAATGAATCTTTCCAAGTAACGGCAATCATTGAAAGATTGCCACAATCCTGGAAAGAATTCAAGAATCATCTAAAGCATAAGCGCAAGGAGATGAAATTAGAGGAACTAATAGTGCGACTCAGAATAGAGGAGGACAACCGTGATTCCGACAAAAAGTCAGGAAACCATGTCATACAGGCTAAAGCAAATGTTGTAGAACATGGACAATGGTCAAAATTCAACAACAAAAAGCGGAAGCATAATGGCAATGGTCCTAAACAAGGATCCACTAGTAGGATCAACAAAGGAATCAACAACGGGTTCAATAAGAGGTTTAAAGGCAAGTGTTTTGTATGCGGCAAAGATGGACATCGCACTAAGGATTGTCACGTTCGCAAGGACGGAGGTAGTTCAAGCAAAAAGCCAACACAAGCCAATATAGTTGTGGATTTTTACCTTTCCGATGGAGTGACTAACATCAATCTTGCAACAATAGTCTCGGAGGAAAATTTGGTGGGCAATCCCAAGGAGTGGTGGGTGGATACTAGAGCAACCCGCCATATCTGTACCAATAAGAAAATGTTCATAACCTACAAAGTGGTAGAAAGTGGGGAACAACTTTTTATAGGAAACTCCTCCATATCAATTGTAGAAGGACAAGGAAAGATTGTGTTGAAAATGATCTCGGGAAAAGAACTCACTCTTAACAATGTACTCCATGTGCTGGAGCTTCGCAAGAATTTGATTTCCGGATCATTGTTGATCAAGAATGGGTTTAAATTAGTCTTTGAATCTAACAAGGTTGTACTCTCCAAGAGTAGAATGTATGTGGGGTGAGGTTACATGAGTTATGGACTTTTTAAGCTTAATGTATTAACTGTTGTAACAAATTTTCCTATTAATAATAAGAACACATCTTCTGTTATATTGCTAAGTCTTCTTTTTTATAATATGGTAGATTAAGATATGTTAATTTTAATTCTCTGCGTAGACTTGTTTCATTAGAATGTTTGCTAAACTTAAAGTTTGATCCTAATCATAAATGTGATATTTGTGTTGAGGAAAAACTCACTAAAACATCATTTAATAAAGTAGAAAGAAGTACTGAACCTCTAAGTCTAATTCACACAGATATCCGTGATTTAAAATTTGTTCAAATTAGAGGAAATAAAAAGTATTTTATTACTTTTACTGGTGATTACACTTGATATTGCTATGTTTACTTATTGAGAAGTAAAGATTAGAAGCTTTTAATCAATATAAACTTGAGATTGAAAATCAACTTGGCAAAACTATTAAGGTAGTGAAGAGTGACAGAGGTGGTGAGTATGATGCATTATTTGAGGAATTTTGTTGTTAACATGATGTTATTCATCAAACCACTGCACCCTATTCTTACCAGTCAAATGGCATTGCTGAGAGAAAGAATCGAACTCTTAAAGAGACGATGAATGCTATGTTGATTAGTTCAAGGTTACTTCAGAACTTGTGGGGGGAGGTGATTTTGTCTGCTAACTTTATCATTATCAAGGTATCCAACAAGAAAATCAATTAAACACCTTATGAAGTATGGAAAGGTCGACGACCTACTTACAATTACCTTAAAGTGTGGGGGTGTTTGGCCATAGTGGCAGTCCCTAGTCCTAAAACAACTAAGATAGGACCAAAAACCATTGATTTTGTGTTCATTGGTTATGCAAATAATAGTAGTGCATACAAATTTTTAATTCATAGATCAAAAAATCTTGATATGCATGTAAACACTATTATTGAGTCAATGAATGTTTTGTTTTTCAAACACATTTTTCCTTGCAAGGAAATTGTTAAGGGATACAGGCATAAGGAAAGCCTTGATTATTTTGACACCTATTCACTAGTGACAAGAATAACATCTATTCGCATGCTAATTGCGATTGCAACTTTGTATAATCTGGAGATACATGTTAAAACAACCTTTTTGAATGGCAAGTTAGATAAGGAAATCTACGTGGAACAACCGGAAGGGTTTTAAGTTCCCGGTCAAGAGAAAAATATTTGTAAACTTGTCAAATCCCTTTATGGATTAAAACAAGCTTCGAAACAATGGCATGAAAAATTTGATCACGTTACAATTTCAGATGATTTTAAGATAAACAAATGTAACAAATGCATCTATGTTAAACACATAGATAAAGGATATGTCATAGTTTGTCTTTATGTGGATGGCATGCTCATTATTGGAAGCAATAATGATATGATTAAATCTACAAAGAAAATGTTGAACAAAAAGTTTGATATGAAAGATCTGGGAGTAGCAGATGTAATTCTAGGAATAAAAATTACTAGAACATCTGAAAGATATACTTTATCTCAGTCTCATTATGTTGAGAAGATTCTGGAGAAATATAGAAAGCATGACGACCGTCCTGCTAAAACACCTATTGACATTAGTTTTCATTTGTCAAAAAATGCAGGTTCAGGCATATCACAATTAAGCCTATATTGTAAGCAAATTGAGTAGGTACACAAGTAATCCAGGGTCTGATCATTGGAAAGCGATAATTAGGGTACTCAGGTATCTAAGACATACCCAGAATTATGGTTTATTATACCAAATATCCAGCAGTACTCGAGAGGTACAGTGATGCAAATTAGATATCGGATACTAAAGACTCAAAATCCACTAATGGATACGTCTTTACCCTAGGAGGTGTTGCAGTCTCTTGGAAATCTTCCAAGTAGACATGCATAGAAAGGTCGACAATGGAATCTGAGTTTATCGCATTAGATAAAACATGAGAAGAAGTAGAATGGCTTTGTAATTTCTTAGAAGACATTCCAATATGGCCTAAACTTGTGCTAGCTATATGTATTCACTGTGATAGTGAAGCAGTAATAGGAGGAGCACAAAATCATATGTATAACGGTAAGTTTCGACACATTTGTCGAAGACATAATACCTTTAGGCATTTGCTCTCATATGGAATAATTTCCATAGAATATGTAAAGTCAAAAGAGAATGTTGAGGATCCATTGACTAAAGGGCTAGTCAAAGAACAAGTGTACCATTTATCGAGGGGAATGAGATTAAAGTCTATTACATAAAAGTCGCTATAATGGCAACCAAACTTTGTTGACTGGAGATCCCAAGATCTAGGTTTAAAGAGACAACCAAATTATGGATGACTTCACATATCACTAAGGAGGTTTTTCTCCTATCTATTTATATGATAAGAAGAGTGATACCTGCAGCGTTAGTAGTATAAGCTTTACTTTTAATGATTTTTATAGCTTGGACATCCAAGTGAGGTATAGTAGGATACTCTTAATAAGAAGTCACCTATATGAGTGTGAACTGGGCCGAACTATGAGAATTGAGAAAGGTAAATTCTCTAGAGCACTAATGAATTACTATGTATTGTTCAGTAAAAATGAACACAATCGTAAGAACCAAACTGTGTCTACGAATACACTCTATGTAGTCTATTGTCTTGGCTTATATAAACAGCTAAACAGTTCAAGACATCGCCTCCACTGGTTAGCCAGTAAGTCTGATAAGCTTTCACTAGAGGAGGTTCAAAGCCAAAAGCTATCTATCTCGATGTGGTGTATCTTCTTAATGTACTATTTCTCTGTCTGCATTTTGTTGCATGTTCGTTATCATGAATTCTATTCATGTGGGGGATTGTTGGAAAATGGCTTTGTAAAATCTTATTTTTTTGCTAACTTTGAGCATTAATTGAGGTAGGACCCAAGCATTATTTTTAACGTTTCTAATTGGGTTCACATTTAATGTTGCGTAGTGAATAACATCATATATTTGGTTGTTCAAAACGATGTTCGGATGAATAAGAATTCAACGCGCATTTTTGGGTTCCTAAAAATGGCTTTAGATAGGTTTCCTATACATTTGTGAAATGTACTTGTTCTACATTAGAAAGACTTAAGGATTTGTATAGGTATATAAACTCTACCTTTAGATACTTGGGATGGGCTCTAAGGGGTACCCAAGTTTGTAGAAGGGTGAGGTTATGAATAAAGTGAGCTAGACCCATTGGACTCAAAATAAAAACATGCGTACGTGCCACCACTGCTGTCCGTCCGGTCTATCAAACGGGCTGGGCTGGGCTTGGTTGTGGGTGCGAGGTGTGAGGTTGAGTTGGGCTTGTCCGACCCAATACTTATCTTTTTGGGTCAAAAAGATTTTTATTTTATTTATTTATTTAATTTTGGTTTCAAAATTCAAAAATTCAAAATAAATTGGCTCAGATTTTTTCCTCCATCCGAACAGGTTCATACTTGTTGAATTCCACCAGAACAGGTTTTCTACCTGTTGAATCCACCTGAACAGGTTTCTACCTATTGAATCTGTCCAAACAGGTTTTTTATCTATTGAAACCTGTTCGGAAAAGCCACAAGTTTCCTATAAATAGTCTATCATTCCAGCAATTCTTTCAATCCAAAATTTTCAGAGCATTTCTTCATTTTTCCTTCTAGTCGTCCTCTTGTCTTCTGTATCTGTCCATTATTTAATCTTTAGAAAGAAAAAGAGAGAATTACAGCAAAGTTTTGGTTTGCCATAATTGATTTTGTAGTGCTGTAAATCAAGTTGTAGTCGTTGCATCCTGAGAAGTAGACGCCGGTAAATCTCAAAGCACCAGAGCGAGGGCGAAATCAACTTTAAGGAAATTGTGTCCAACACAAGCCTCGACTTATAAATTCTGTAAGCATTTAATTCATAATTTAATTTATTAAATTATTTTCTAGATTATTTATTTTTATTTTGTTGTTTATTTTGTTTAGTCACTTAATTTACACACATACAACCACTGGGATATTACAAAACATGTATCCTTATTTTTTGAATTGATGGTTGAACTATAAATCTTTTCTTATTTCCTCTATCTACTTCCATACTGCTATGCATATCATTTACAATTGTCCATCATGTCTATCATGGATTAGACCGCTGTGAATTATATTCATTTGTTTGAATTTACACAAAATACTGTGAATATTTTGGATTCAATCTTAGAATTATATACATCTATTCGAATTTACCTAGAGGGAGATGCATCTATGTTCATATTGCATCTCAGGCATTCGCATGATATTTGTATACACTTTCTCTTTGTTTAGATTTTTAAAATTGTATTATTTTGCATGGTACTTTAAGAACACAAGTATGTTGTCAAAATTTTAAATAACAACTACTTTATTTGGTTTAATTTTTGAAAATTATATTTTGATTATGTAATATAGACAACTGCACATAAGTTAATTCATACTTTTCTTCTTTTATTTATTTATTTATTTTTCGTGCATGATATATATATATTTTTTCAAATTTATACGTTTTCACAAAACTATTTACAATATTGCAATATAGAAAAATAGCTTTACAATTTTGATTACATTTAATTTATATTTTTTACTTTGTTTAATTTTAATTTCATTTTCAAATGATATACATGCAGATAGTACTTCATAGAAGTTGATCTCAAATTTTTTTCAAATTTCTACTTAAATCCATGAACACTACCTGCTACAATTGGTGAAAAAAATGGGTTGGAGCAAAATAGTCACGTGCAATGGATGTGTGCTTAAACTAATAATTACAAAAATGTGACAAACATTCTAAATATTAATAATTAAAATTATAAACTTTTTTATTAACATATAATAAATTTTTACTGACACCAGCTATGTGTAATTGTCCCAATAATAATTGGATTTGGTTTCTCTCATGTTGTCATCTTAAATGATGAGAGTGTCTGGGTTTAGTAGGCTTCTTTTGGAACCGATTTCGGTGATTCGAACGGTTTCCTTGTTAGGACTTGTTAAGAAGAATATTCACGTAAAAAATTAAGATAATTGGATATCAGTAGTTATATGTTTGAATCGTATTTGTTTTAAAAAAATGAATGGCAAATATAATTTTAAGAATAGCTATCCATTTTTTGTAATACAAATTTGATTCAATTATATAACTACTGATATTCGATTATCTTAATTCTTTGCATGAATATTCTAATAAGCGATTCCTAATAGCCAACATGAGAGAAACTCAACCCGTAATAATTTTCCCAACAATAAATGGGTCATATCATTAATATATATTGGAAGAGGCTTCTTTCCAATTAGTTTTTTTGATTGAAGGATGTTATTGGGCCTTTGTGAGCTTACCACAAATCTCATATCAATAATCTAAACAATTTAATGTATAGAATTCGTCGAATAATTCATAAAAAAAAAAAATTATGTTTATCGAATATTAATAATCACTTGATCATATTATATTTGTGTCAATAATTTATTTTTAAAGTCATACTTATCGTTGACAAAAAATGTAATATGATCAAGTAACTATCGATATCCGATTAACGTGATTTTTTATAAAAATAAAGTACTTGATGAGTTTTACGCATTAAAAAATTCAAATTATCAATATGAACTATGTAGTGAGCCCACAGAATCCCAATAACATTACCAATTCCATATAGACTAGAAAGAACCCCCTCCCATATATATTTTTAATTTAGTGTTGACAATTAAACAATTAACACATGATATAATAATACAAAATAAAATTGAAAGACAATGAATATTATGGCATTACTCAATTAAAAAATATAAGGGTAAATTATAAATATATCTATCATGACCCGAACCCGCCTCCATGGGTTAAGGACATAATCGGCCAGTAATCACGAGATTACCTACGGTCTTAAACCAAACCAGACATATCTCATCAGAGTTAAGGGGGCTAAACGAAAGCAATTTCAAACTTTTGTCCATAGAGCTGTGCTTACATGGCACGTCATAACAATCTATATGCACATATGTTAATAACTCACATTTCAAAATATATTGTAACATAAAGTTCTGTACATACAGGATCGTTCAAGTCTAAGTCAGCCAATCAAAACTATATACAATCGCAATTCAAAGTTCTCGCCAGTATGACAAAATATAACAAAGCAACAAAAGGGCAAAAACAAGTCTCGTGGGCTGACTCTTCAAAACCTTGACTGTTTCTCACAAACTTCACTGAGGTTGGGTTTGGACCTCTCTTGGCTCACCTACAAACACATGAATGAGCGTGAGCGAAAACCCAGTGAATAATATCAAATAGAGAAGATATACAAACAGTATTTAGAACGACATGCACCAGACGGCCTTGGGCCCAATTCATATTTCTATCTAGTATATATATATATAGGTCAAGTAACTGCGGTTCCAAACACATCAGACGGCCTCAGGCCCAATCCATTCATGTCAAACGGCCTTTGGCCCATTTATCTTTCGTTCATGTCAAACTAGCCTCTGGCCCATTCATTCTTTCGTTCATGTCAAACTAGCCTTTGGCCCATTCACACTTTCATTCATGTCAAACTGGCCTTTGGCCCATTCATACATTCATTCATGCCAAACTGCCCTCTGGCCCATTCATTCTATCATTCATGTTAGACTAGCCTCTGGCCCATTCATACTTTCATTCATGTCAAACTGGCCTTTAGCCCATTCATACTTTCATTCATGTCAAACTGGCCTCTGGCCCATTCATCCTATCATTTATGTCAGACTGGCCTCTGGCCCATTCATACTTTCATTCATGTCAGACTGGCCTCTGGCCCATTCATTTGGCATAATAAACATTTGTCCACCATTCAAATTAACAAACTTATAAGACTTGCATGGAAGTAAGCAATTGAACAAACGACATATGTCTTTTTTAAGATATTACTCACAGTGATCGGCTGAATGATTTGCCCTGGAGCTCGACCCTACACATTCCATGAACACAATGGGTCACAAATAATTCAATCTGTTCTTAATTCACATATTCCTCTTTAAGCTTCATTCTTAACCTTTTAACTCATTTACAATACTTAATGCATGCCTAAGAGTACTTAGAAGTAAAAGAGAATGGAAAATGAAACACAGAACGCATTCACAAAATTTCAGAAACAGGGGTCCCCGCTCGAGCGTAGACTTTCCCGCTCGAGTGGACCCATTAGGTCTGCAAAAGTTTTGGTTACATCATTTTTATGCTCGAGCGTGAAGTTAGGCGCTCGAGCTGAAAGTCTCACTACATAGCTCCCGCCGGCGTGAACTTCCTGCCGGCGGACGTCAATGTCTGCAAAAATACTGGGAGCTCGCATTTTACGCTCGAGCGGCGGTTCCCCTGCTCTAGCGGACGTCAAGAATTCTGGGTTTTCCAGAACTTGTTCCTGAGCTCAAATTCGACCTTCAAAGGTCCTAAACCCACAATTCTGGTTTCAAAACATGCAAATACAATATATAGCACATGGATGTAAACAACATGAGGCCAATCATTCAAAATCATGGTCCAATTCTTCAAAATTAATCATGGCTCATGCATTCAACCCTCATATAAGTTCCATATCTTTAATCATCAAACATGCATGCAAATTTTGACTTCATTTCTATTTCAAATGATGCAAATGGTGTTCATTCTCATGGAATTCAACAAAACCATGCTTGCATGTATGATCCAACAACTCAATTTTCATAATTCACACATTACATGCTAGATTATGCAAAATCATGGTGATCCTATACATGCATGTGCATATTAACTTCCAATTCAACAAAACTAACTCAATTTCATCATAATCAATTCAACTCAAGTTCTTAATCATCCTTCAACTTTGAATTCACAAAATCACAAACTCAAATTCATGAATTTACTCACCTAGGAGCTTTAATCTTCACCAATTCTAGTTGAATCTTGAGTCCAACCTTCCAATTTCACAAACTTGAGCCAAACACACAATGATGTCTTCCCTCTCTCTCAAAGTCGGTTCTCTCTCCCTCTAGAGAGTTGATTTCAGCCAAAATGACTTAAAAGATGAGGAATTAAGTGTGTAATGCCCCCTTTATATGAGCTCTCATAAGCACAATTAATTAAAGATTAAATAATTGAGCACTATAACACCAATTTAATCTATTTAGTCTAATCTGAATCAATTTTTAATTAAATTTCACCGTAGGCTCTAAAAATTACGCCCATCACAATGGCGTAGTCAATTTCGAGTTTGGTGGCCGATAAGGCCTTCAATTTAAATTTCAAAGCATAAGGTCAAACAGATTGTAACAACCCTCATCTTGACTTAGTCATGCTTGCATGCATCCTTGTATGATCTTGTCTTGCCATGATTATAAATCTTGTTATTTTGTTCTGTCTTGCTTGTTAAGTATTGCTTGCTTGCTTGATCTTGTACCTTGCTTGATGTATAGCAGAGATCAGCTTAGCTTAGCTCGCCTTTAAACCTTTGTACTTAGAATCGTTTTGGAACCTTGGTTGACCTTTATCTTAACCTCGGCATGTTTGCCGAGATGTCACTCCTTGGGCCGATGTGTTTAGAGCCGAGGCCGAGATGTTTTGTGTTAGAGTAATCCTTGTCCTTGGGCAGGTATGGCCTAGGCCGAGATGTGGCACACCCAGGCCAAGGTGTGGCACAGCTTAGTCAAGTACCGACCTCCCTTGCCGATGTCCTTGTTATCCTTGCAGAAGCTTTGTCCTTAGCCGATGTCTTTTCTTGCCGAGGTGTTTTGCTATCTAGCTTGTTGTATACGCTTTGTCAGTGACTTGTCTTGTCAATCAGTCACCTTTTGAGTTAGACCAACCCGGTGATGCCACGTGTCCGAGCTAGAGGCTGAGACAGCCGACAGGCCTATAACACATCATTTTGTATCCTTTTTGGCATCATTTGGTCTCAATCTTTGTTCCTTTAGAGAGAGAAGCTCTAGAACAAGGAGTTAGAGTTTTAGTGAGAGAGTTGAGTTTCGAGCTTGATCAAGGAAGATCGAACCGTTGGATTTAAGTTTTGAGGTTAGATTCTTGCTCTACTTCGATTGCTCTTGTCGATCATCTAGTTACATTGCATGATTGAATCTGTTTTGCATGTCATGCATTGATTTGAAGTTGGTCTTTGAAAGAGAAAATGATGTTTAAATGTTCTTGGAAGAAAACCTTGTTTTGATCCAAAAGCTTGAAACCAGCATCACGTTTTCGTGTTTGTTCTTGCATGGCCTTTTTGTAAGGGTACTCAGGTCCATGATTTTGAATACTTGGCATGATATCTAAGTCATGATCTTAGCATGCATATTTTGATGATCTTGTCCCTTGCATTTTTGAGAGGAAACGCAGGTTTCCCGATTTCGTTTTGTATGTGGCGGCGGGACCACATCTCGCCAGAGGTGTGGGACCTCGGCATGACTGGCAAGATACCAGCTTGACTTAGCATGTTTCGTTCCGTTATTGTTTTGGATTCGGTGGTAGTACTGAGATCATTATGTGTAAGTAAAGCTTGTTTTGAGAAATGTGATTTGCTATGTGATTGTCAGGACTTTGATCTTGCTTTGAGCCTACACCTGAAGAGCCAGGTGAGTGGTGCTTTTAATAAAGCTATGTTATACGGTTTTTGATAAAACTTGTCTTGCTTGTTTTGATGAAAGTATTTTGTTAAGCATGAATGGTTAGCCTGATTCGATGTATCAAGTATGAACTTTGTTTTGATGAATCTCGAGGGTCCCTTGTACTGGAGGACTATAAACTTTCGCAGTACTAAGTGTAAAAGTCCCTTAGCTGGAGGACTCTAAACTTCTGCAGCATTTTGGATAAAAGGATACGGTCCTTTCTTGAAACATAAGTCCCTTGGCTGGAGGACTCTAAACTTCTGCAGCATTTTGGATAAAAGGATACGGTCCTTTCTTGAAACATAAGTCCCTTGGCTGGAGGACTCTAAACTTTCCCAGTACCACTTGTCAAAAAGGGCTACGGGCCTAAGTGACACAGTCTCTTGTATATAAAGGATACGGTCCTTCCTTGGAAAAGTCACTGTGTTAAAAGGGCTACGGGCCTAAGTAACACAAGTCCCTCGGGCTGGAGGACTCTAAACTTTCGCAGCACCATCTTGTATAAAACGATTACGGATCGTACAATCTTGTTTTGCCTCTGATGGGTTACTACACGTATTGTTTGTTCGGACAGCTTTTGATTATGTTTTGCCGATGTCAGTGAGCATCCCTTGGAATTTGTAAGTCTTAACAGATGAATACGGTTCATCCCTTGATTCGGTACAGTTTTGATGTGCTTGCTTGATAGTACCTCGGCTAATATTTGGATGGTTTTGACATGTTTTGTTTTGTACAGACTTCGGCTACATTCATGCAAACCTTTATTGCTAGTACCATTCACTAAGTTTCCATACTCACCCTCTATATATATATGTAGGTGATGAGCAGGACGGCGGTGACGCCTAGATGTGTTTGCAAGCTTGTTTTGGATTCTCGATTTTACGTCGGCTACGTTTTTGCATTCTTGTCGGCGATACTGTTTTGTACCGGCTTTTGTGTTTACGTCGGCGTTTTTGTATTTACCTCGGCAGATCTTGAAAATCATGCTTCTTGGTTTATATTCATTGTATTTTGTACTTGTCGGCTTAGAAGCCTTTTGATCAAGATTTGATTTGTACTTTGTTATCGTTGGACTGGATGTAAGGCTATATTGTATATGTCTTCTCATTTGATTTACGCACAGCTCTTATGGACCATTTGTATTTGATTTATTGCTTCCGCATTTTGTGAGCCCCTATGAGTACTCTGTTGTGTGTGAAATTTTGTAAGCCGGCCTTTGGTAATCACGGATTACTGGCCATCTCGGCACCACCCTACTAGGGGCGGGTTGGGGTCGTGACAGAGTGGTATCAGAGCTCAAGTTCCTCAGTATACGTTATCCACACACTTTGAGTCCTAAAGAGCATAGGATTCCCTTTAGAAAGAAGCTAGGGTTGCATCATATTGCTTGCTATTTGAACAAGGTGTGCATTGTCTTGACTTGTTTATTGGTTACTTGCCTACTTGGTTATTTGTTATTTGCTTAAAGAGTCACACTTTGTATAATCATAGTATCATGAGGAGAGGTAGACCTCCACTGGGCCGAGATCAGTCTGAAGACAGATTGGACAGAATGGAGAGATTAATGGAAGGATTGACCCGTGAGTTGAGGCAAATAAGACAGCAGTACACTAGTGCTACATCGACCCAGGCCGAGCAGACAAATGGCCGAAATGTAGTCCCTCCTCCACCTCCTCCAATGCCACAGGTTCCTCCACAGCCAGCCTTATATGGAGATGGCACGATAGCTTTGATCAGGGAATTCAAGAAAATGAAACCACCGAGATTCTCTGGAGGTATTGAGCCAATGAAAGCCGAGGCGTGGGTATTAGAAATGGAGAAACTGTTCGAGATTTTCCCCAGCACCGATGTTCAGAAGGTGACTTTAGCTGCATTTACTTTGGACAACGATGCTCGGAGATGGTGGATGATGATCAGAGAAACTAATCCTGGTTTAACTTGGGCAAGGTTTTTGGAACTGTTTTACAACAAGCATTTTCCCCTCAGTGTTCGGAATCGCAAGGCTACCGAATTTCAGACTTTGACGCAAGGCAGCCGAACAGTGGCGGAATATGATCGCGTTTTTACTGAACTAGTAAGGTTTGTACCTCACATGACCAATGACGAATACATGAAGGCTAGAAAGTTTGAAAGTGGGCTTCGCGGACCGATTCAAGACCGGGTTAGCCTGCTCAATATGCCGACCTATGCCGAAGTGCTGGACAAGGCTGTTTTGGCTGAAGCTAACCTGAACAGATATCAGAGCTCAGGAGAGAATCAACGAAAAAGGCAGAGTCATGACAGTCGCCGAACACAGTTGAACACCAATAAGAAGATGAATAAGGGTGGTACTGGTTACCCAAGGCAGGAAGGTAATGCTAAGCCGACGTGTTCGGATTGTGGGAGGCAGCATTTTGGGGTTTGTCGTCGGACGTCGGGAGCGTGCTATGAATGTGGAGAAATGGGTCATTTTGTGAGAGATTGTCCTAAGACAAAGGCCGAAACCAGCAAGAAAGGTGAGAACACCTCAGGTACCGTTCAGAAGGGTAATGGTGGGAAAGGACAGATGAGACAGGGCAGAGTGTTTGCACTGGTACCTGGAGACACTCAGAATACCGAGGCAGTGGTGTCAGGTACACTCTCTATTTGCTCTCAAGATGCTTATGTGTTGATTGATTCAGGTTCTACGCATTCGTTTGTATCTGCTAAGTTTGCCGAGAAGATTGATAGGAAATTAGAACCCCTTGAACATGTATTATCTGTGTCTACTCCATCTGGGAAGTCTATGATTGTTGCATCCATTTATAGGGCATGTGTTGTCATGATTGAGAATGTTGAATTGTTAGTTGACTTAATGCCATTGGACATAGCTCATTTTGATGTTATACTGGGAATGGATTGGTTAGTAGCGAATTACGCATCTATAAATTGTGTTTCGAAGAGTGTCACATTGAGACCCCCAAATCTAGCCGAGATTATTTTTCAGGGTAAGGGAGTAGTGCCCCCACCTTACTTAATATCATCCATGAAGGCCTGTAAGTTGATCCAAAAAGGGTGTAAGGGTTATCTGTGTAGTATACTGAGTAATCAGAATGAAAATGCCATCTTAGCCGACATCCCAGTTGTTAATGAATTCGCCGACGTTTTTCCGAATGACTTGCCTGGCCGATTAGTTGATAGAGAAATAGAATTTACTGTCGATGTCATATCGGGAACACAGCCGATCTCCAAAACACCATATAGAATGGCCCCAGCCGAACTTAGAGAATTGAAACTGCAGTTGCAAGAATTGTTGGATAAGGGATTTATTAGGCCGAGCACTTCACCATGGGGAGCACCCGTGCTATTTGTTAAGAAGAAGGATGGTTCACTCCGCCTTTGTATCGATTATAGGGAACTCAATAAGGTCACCATTAAGAATAAGTACCCATTACCTAGGATTGATGATTTGCTTGATCAGCTACAAGGAGCGCGAGTCTTTTCCAAGATTGACCTTAGGTCGGGCTACCATCAGCTTAAGGTTAAAGCCGAGGATGTTGAGAAGACTGCTTTCCGGACTAGATATGGTCACTACGAATTTTTAGTGATGCCCTTTGGACTGACCAATGCCCCTGCTGCATTCATGGATTTAATGAACGGAGTCTTCAAGCCCCACCTAGATGAGTTTGTGGTCGTTTTCATCGATGATATATTGATTTATTCCAAGAGTGAAGTTGAACATGAAAACCATTTGAGACTTGCTTTGCAGATTTTGAGAGACCGGAAACTGTATGCTAAGTTTAACAAGTGTGAATTTTGGCTTTCTAGTATTTCATTCCTGGGTCATGTGATAAATGAAGAGGGTATCTTAGTTGATCCTAGCAAAGTTGAGGCCGTAGTGAATTGGCCGAGGCCGACCAATGTGTCCGAGGTTCGGAGTTTTCTGGGTTTGGCAGGTTACTACAGGAAGTTTGTAAAAGATTTCTCCAGGATTGCAATCCCATTGACGCAATTGACTAAGAAAGGAACCCCGTATGAATGGACTGAAGATCGGGAGTCAGCTTTCCAGGAACTAAAGACGAGGTTGGTTACAGCACCAGTACTAGTACTTCCATCAGGTAATGGAGAATTTCATGTTTATAGTGATGCATCACATAAGGGTTTGGGTTGTGTATTAATGCAAGGGGGTAAAGTCATAGCTTATGCATCTCGTCAATTGAAGCCACATGAGAAGAACTATCCTACCCATGATTTGGAACTAGCAGCCGTGGTATTCGCTTTAAAGATTTGGCGTCATTACTTGTACGGAGCTTCTTGTCAGATTTTTACGGATCATCAGAGCTTGAAGTACCTATTCACTCAGAAGGAATTGAACTTGAGACAAAGAAGATGGCTTGAGTTGTTGAAGGACTATGATATGCACATTCAATATCACCCGGGAAAGGCTAACAGTGTGGCCGACGCTCTGAGCAGAAAGATAGTTGGAAATTTGGCATGTCTAACTTTGATTTCAGCAGAACCAACCATTGTTGAAGAAGTAAAGACAAGACAAATGGAGGATGAATTCTTCAGAAAGGTAGCCGATGAGATTGATACGAAGCCGAGGTCAGGGTACACTTTTGAGAACCAAGTACTCAAGTTTGAAGGAAGATTGTGTGTGGCCGATGTCCCAGAGTTGAAAAGGAAAATTTTGCTGGAGGCCCATAATTCCAAGTTTGCTGTTCATCCAGGGAACACTAAGATGTACCAAGACGTGAAACAGACATTTTGGTGGCCGAACATGAAAAGAGAGATAGCCGAATTCGTGTCTCAGTGTTTGCATTGTTAGCAAGTAAAAGCAGAACATCAGAGACCAGCAGGACTTCTACAACCTTTGCCGATCCCTGAGTGGAAGTGGGAGCACATCTCCATGGATTTTGTGATTGGTTTGCCGAAGACACAGAAAGGTATGGATTCGATTTGGGTTGTGGTAGATAGACTAACCAAGTCAGCACACTTTTTGCCTGTTAAGACTACTTTCAACGCCGATCAACTTGCCCTGCTATATGTGAATGAGATTGTTAGACTCCATGGAGTGCCGATGTCAATAGTGTCAGACAGAGATCCTAAATTTGTTTCCAGATTTTGGCAGAGTCTGCAGAAAGCCTTTGGAGCCGAACTGAGATTTAGTACAGCTTTTCATCCCCAGACAGATGGGCAAACAGAGAGAACGATTCAGACACTTGAAGATATGCTTAGACTTTGTGTATTGGACTTCCAAGGAAATTGGGGAGTGCATTTGCCCTTAGTGGAATTCGCTTACAACAACAGTTATCAAGCGAGTATTGGAATGGCACCGTATGAGGCTTTGTATGGAAGAAAATGCAGATCACCGATATGTTGGACCGAAGTTGGAGACAAGGCTTTGCTTGGTCCCGAACTCATTCAAGTAACAACAGAGAAGATTAAACTTATTCAACAGAGGATTAAAACTGCCCAGAGTCGACAAAAGAGTTATGCCGACCAGAGAAGAAATGAGCTAGAATTCGAAGTTGGGGATCACGTATTCCTGAAGGTCTCACCAATGAAAGGGGTTTCCAGATTTGGGAAGAAAGGTAAGTTAGCACCCCGTTATATTGGTCCATTTGAAGTTCTTGACAAGGTTAACTCCGTTGCCTACAGACTTGCTTTGCCGCCAGAATTGAGCCAAGTCCATAATGTGTTTCATATTTCGATGTTAAGGAAGTATATTCGGGATCCACTGCATGTAATTAAGTATTCTGGAATCGAAGTGAATGAGAATTTGGGCTACGCAGAGAAGCCGACGTCTATTGTTGATAGACAAGTTAGGCAATTGAGAAACAAGTCGATCCCAATGGTAAAGGTGGAATGGAAAGAGCATTACGGCAAGGATGCCACATGGGAAATGGAAGAAGAAATGAGAATTCGACATCCAGAGTTGTTCTTGGAACGAGGAACCTTAAGTTTGGGGACCAAACTTCTTTAAGGGGGGAAGGATGTAACAACCCTCATCTTGACTTAGTCATGCTTGCATGCATCCTTGTATGATCTTGTCTTGCCATGATTATAAATCTTGTTATTTTGTTCTGTCTTGCTTGTTAAGTATTGCTTGCTTGCTTGATCTTGTACCTTGCTTGATGTATAGCCGAGATCAGCTTAGCTTAGCTCGCCTTTAAACCTTTGTACTTAGAATCGTTTTGGAACTTTGGTTGACCTTTATCTTAACCTCGGCATGTTTGCCGAGATGTCACTCCTTGGGCCGATGTATTTAGAGCCGAGGCCGAGATGTTTTGTGTTAGAGTAATCCTTGTCCTTGGGCAGGTATGGCCTAGGCCGAGATGTGGCACACCCAGGCCAAGGTGTGGCACAGCTTAGTCAAGTACCGACCTCCCTTGCCGATGTCCTTGTTATCCTTGCAGAAGCTTTGTCCTTAGCCGATGTCTTTGCTTGCCGAGGTGTTTTGCTGTCTAGCTTGTTGTATACGTTTTGTCAGTGACTTGTCTTGTCAATCAGTCACCTTTTGAGTTAGACCAACCCGGTGATGCCACGTGTCCGAGCTAGAGGCTGAGACAGCCGACAGGCCTATAACACATCATTTTGTATCCTTTTTGGCATCATTTGGTCTCAATCTTTGTTCCTTTAGAGAGAGAAGCTCTAGAACAAGGAGTTAGAGTTTTAGTGAGAGAGTTGAGTTTCGAGCTTGATCAAGGAAGATCGAACCGTTGGATTTAAGTTTTGAGGTTAGATTCTTGCTCTACTTCGATTGCTCTTGTCGATCATCTAGTTACATTGCATGATTGAATCTGTTTTGCATGTCATGCATTGATTTGAAGTTGGTCTTTGAAAGAGAAAATGATGTTTAAATGTTCTTGGAAGAAAACCTTGTTTTGATCCAAAAGCTTGAAACCAGCATCACGTTTTCGTGTTTGTTCTTGCATGGTCTTTTTGTAAGGGTACTCAGGTCCATGATTTTGAATACTTGGCATGATATCTAAGTCATGATCTTAGCATGCATATTTTGATGATCTTGTCCCTTGCATTTTTGAGAGGAAACCCAGGTTTCCCGATTTCGTTTTGTATGTGGCCAGCAGGACCACATCTCGGCCAGGAGGTGTGGGACCTCGGCATGACCTGGGCAGTACCCAGCTTGACTTAGCATGTTTCGTTCCGTTATTGTTTTGGATTCGGTGGTAGTACCGAGATCATTTTGTGTAAGTAAAGCTTGTTTTGAGAAATGTGATTTGCTATGTGATTGTCAGGACTTTGATCTTGCTTTGAGCCTACACCTGAAGAGCCAGGTGAGTGGTGCTTTTAATAAAGCTATGTTATACGGTTTTTGATAAAACTTGTCTTGCTTGTTTTGATGAAAGTATTTTGTTAAGCATGAATGGTTAGCCTGATTCGATGTATCAAGTATGAACTTTGTTTTGATGAATCTCGGAAGTCCCTCGTACTGGAGGACTATAAACTTTCGCAGTACTAAGTGTAAAAGTCCCTTAGCTGGAGGACTCTAAACTTCTGCAACATTTTGGATAAAAGGATACGGTCCTTTCTTGAAACATAAGTCCCTTAGCTGGAGGACTCTAAACTTCTGCAGCATTTTGGATAAAAGGATACGGTCCTTTCTCGAAACATAAGTCCCTTGGCTGGAGGACTCTAAACTTTCGCAGTACCACTTGTCAAAAAGGGCTACGGGCCTAAGTGACACAGTCTCTTGTATATAAAGGATACGGTCCTTCCTTGGAAAAGTTACTGTGTTAAAAGGGCTACGGGCCTAAGTAACACAAGTCCCTCGGGCTGGAGGACTCTAAACTTTCGCAGCACCATCTTGTATAAAACGATTACGGATCGTACAATCTTGTTTTGCCACTAATGGGTTACTACACGTATTGTTTGTTCGGACAGCTTTTGATTATGTTTTGCTGATGTCAGTGAGCATCCCTCGGAATTTGTAAGTCTTAACAGATGAATACGGTTCATCCCTTGATTCGGTACAGTTTTGATGTGCTTGCTTGATAGTACCTCGGCTAATATTTGGATGGTTTTGACATGTTTTGTTTTGTACAGACTTCGGCTACATTCATGCAAACCTTTATTGCTAGTACCATTCACTGAGTTTCCATACTCACCCTCTATATATATATGTAGGTGATGAGCAGGACGGCGGTGACGCCTAGATGTGTTTGCAAGCTTGTTTTGGATTCTCGATTTTTACGTCGGCTACGTTTTTGCGTTCTTGTCGGCGATACTGTTTTTGTACCGGCTTTTGTGTTTACGTCGGCGTTTTTGTATTTACCTCGGCAGATCTTGAAAATCATGCTTCTTGGTTTATATTCATTGTATTTTGTACTTGTCGGCTTAGAAGCCTTTTGATCAAGATTTGATTTGTATTTTGTTATCATTGGACTGGATGTAAGGCTATATTGTATATGTCTTCTCATTTGATTTACGCACAGCTCTTATGGACCATTTGTATTTGATTTATTGCTTCCGCATTTTGTGAGCCCCTATGAGTACTCTGTTGTGTGTGAAATTTTGTAAGCCGGCCTTTGGTAATCACGGATTACTGGCCATCTCGGCACCACCCTACTAGGGGCGGGTTGGGGTCGTGACACAGATTTTCCTACGGTGAACAGATAGAAATTCAAAACCACATATTTTCACATAAATGGCACACAAAATCATATCAAACACATAATCACATTCATAATAACAACCAATTAGCATAATATGGAACAGGGTTATCACAGTCTTCCTCCCTTTAGGAAGTTTGGTCCTCCAAACTTATTTTACCTTCGTCGGGAAACAAATGTGGATAGCGTAATCGCATTTCATCCTCTTTTTCCCATGTGGCATCCGTCGCATAGTGTTCTTTTCATTTCACTTTCACCATTGGGATGGACTTGCTTCTCAATTGTTTCACCTGCCGGTCAATGATCCGTTCCGGCCACTCGGCGTACTCTATATTTTCATCAAGAGCTACCTGGTGATAATTAATCACATGAAACGAGTCTCGAAGATAACCCGTCAACATTGACACATGAAACACATTATGGATTTGCTCAAATCCTGGTGGCAAAGCAACTCTATACGCAACTGGACCATGCCATTTCAAAATTTGGAACGGCCCAATGTAACCGGGCGACAACGTGCCCTTCTTTCCAAACCTGACTTGGCCTTTCATCGGAGTCACGCAGATGAACACATGGTCACCAACCTCGTACTCAAGAGGTCTTCTTCGAACATCTGCATAATTCTTTTGTCAGTCCTGAGCTGTTTTGAGCCTCCGTTGAATGGTTTTGATTTTCTCAGAAGTGTCTTGCATAATTTCAAGCCCAAGTAAAGCTCTATCCCCGATTTCTATCCAATAAATTAGTGATCTACACCTTCTACCATACAACGCCTCGTATGGTGCCATACCGATGCTAGAGTGGAAGCTGTTATTGTATGCAAACTCTGCTAGTGGCAAATAGTCTTCCTAACTTCCCTGAAAATCCAAGGCACACATCCTTAGCATATCTTTTAATGTCTGTATGGTCCGTTCTGATTACCCATCTGTCTGTGGGTAGAATGCAGTACTAAACCTCAGTTCTGTCCCCATAGCTTCCTGCAAACTCTTCCACAATCTAGAAACAAATTTCGGATCTCTATCCGACACAATAGATACCGGAACTTCGTGTAAACGGACAATCTCATTAACATATATTGTAGCCAATCTATAAGCATTGAACGTAGTTTTAACAGGTAGAAAATGTGCAGACTTCGTCAGTCTATCAACTACAACCCAAATAGAATCCATACCTCGAGATGTTCAGGGTAGACTCACAACAAAATCTATAGTCACATGCTCCCACTTCCATTCAAGAATGGGGAGAGGTTGAAGTAGACCGCCCGGTTTCTGATGTTCAGCTTTAACTTGCTGACATTGAAGACATTTGGACACATTCTGCAATTTCTCTCTTCATTTTAGGCCACCAATAGCCTTGTTTCAAATCTCGATACATTTTGTTATTGCCCGGATGCATAGCAAACACTAATTTATGGGCTTTATCTAGAACTCTTTTCTTTACTTCCGGAATATCTGGGACACACATTCGGTTCCGAAATCTCAACACTTCATTTTCAATGCTAAACTCTGCTTTCGGACTTGTCTCAAATTCATCATCTTTTTCTTTCTGTTTAATTTCCTCAATTATTGCCGGTTCAGCTGAAATAGCGGCTATCAATCCGCCTTGTTCGCACAATACCACTTCAATTTCAGACTTCTCAAAGTCTTGCAAGATTTCTCTATGTTCAGTAAACAAACAAGCCAAACTTCCCGTTGATTTTCTGCTCAAGGCATCAGCAACTATATTAGCTTTCTCGGGGTGGTACTGAATCTCAAGGTCATAGTCTTTTATTAGCTCAAGCCATCTCCTCTGTCGCATGTTCAACTCCTTCTGCGTAAAGAAGTATTTCAGACTTTTGTGGTCCGTGTAGACTTCACACTTTGCCCCATACAAATAATGCCGCTAGATTTTCAGAGCCAAAACAACTGCGGCCAATTCTAAATCATGTGTTGGGTAGTTCTTCTCGTATGGTCTCAACTGTCGGGAGGCGTAAGCAATAACCTTTCTGTTCTACATTAATACACAGTCCAAACCTTTATAAGACGCATCACTGAAAATTACAAAATTTTCCGTACCTGTGGGCAATGTCAATGCTAGTGCAGTGGTCAATCTTGTCTTTAGTTCATAAAAGGCAGATTCTCTTTCGTCATTCCATTCAAATGGTTGCCCTTTACGTGTTAGTTGGATAAGAGGTACAGCTATCCTTGAAAAGTCTTTCACAAACCTCCTGTAATACCTGGCTAAGCCTATGAAACTGCGGACCTCTGTTACATTTGTCGGTGTAGGCCAATTCACAATTGCCTCTATTTTCTATGGGTCCACTGCAATCCCCTCTTTGTTGATAACATGCCCTAAGAAAACAACTTCATCCAACCAGAATTTACATTTCTTTAGTTTAGCAAATAACTTCTTTTCCCTAAGTATTTGCAGGATAGTTCTCAAATGATGTTCGTGTTCAAGTCTATTCTTGGAGTATATCAAAATGTCATCAATAAAAACCACAACAAATTGATCAAGGTAGGTTTTGAAAATTCGGTTCATTAAGTCCATAAACACTGCCGGAGCATTAGTCACTCCGAATGGCATAACAAGAAATTCAAAATGACCATACCTCGTTCGAAACGCGGTTTTCCCAACATCTTATGCTTTTACTTTCAACTGGTGATACCCAGATCTCAAATCAATTTTGGAGAATACTTGTGATCCCTGCAACTGGTCAAATAAGTCATCAATACAAGGTAAAGGATATTTATTCTCTATTGTCACCTTGTTCAGTTCTCTATAATCAATACATAGGCATAGGGTTCCATCTTTCTTTTTCACAAATAACACCGGTGCCCCCCACGGTGAAGTACTAGGTCGGACAAACCCTTTGTCAAGCAGGTCTTGCAACTGTTCTTTTAGTTCTTTCATTTCGGCAGTAGCCATTCTGTAGGGAGTTTTAGAAATAGGATGGGTGCCTGGCATAATCTCAATTGTAAACTCTATCTCCCTGTCCACCAATTCCCCTGGTAATTCATTTGGAAACACATCTGGAAATTCTCTCATGATAAGGATACTACTCAATTCAACATTCACAGATTGTTCAGACAATACATAACACAAGTAACCCTGGCACCCTTTCCTGATCAATTTGCATGCTTTCATTGCAGATATTAAATAGGGTGGAGATACTACCCCGTTACCCACAAACACAATTTCTTCATGTTCTGGTAGTCTAAACACAACCCGTTTTGTCACACAATCAATGGTGGCACAATATTTAGTTAACCAATCCATGTCCAAAATTACATCAAAGTGTCTAAAGTTCAAGGGTAACAAATTCACATATAGAATGGCATTCCCAACACGCATGTCACAAAAACGATATACAGATTCACACAATACAGATTCCCCGGATGGAGCAGATACACATAACAGGTATGGCAATAATTCTAGAGGTCTACTCAGTCTAGATGCAAATGCACATGTCACAAAAGAGTGTGTTGATCTGGAGTCAATTAACACAAAAGTATCCTGATTACATATAGAAATTGTCATGGCCCAAACCCGCACCTATGGGTTAAGGACATAACCGGCCAGTAATCCTGAGATTACCTACGGCCTCAAACCAAAACAGACGTAGCTCAACAGAGTAAAAAGGCCAAACGGAAACAGTAATTAAAAACTTTGTCCATAGAGTCGTGCTTATATGCACTCCAAGCAAACCATACACATATGCGTTAATAACCCACATCAAAAGTACAGTTCCAAAAATTCTTTACACACAGGATCATTCAAAACGAGTCAACCCGTGATAGACTATCTACAAATATACATAAAGTCCTTGCCAACAAGACAAAGTGTAAATACATAACAAAATGGCAAGGATGGGTCTCGTGCGTGTGACACAAGGTTGACTCCCCAAAACTCATGTTGTTCCCGGCAAACTTCACTGGGGCTGGGTTTGTGCATCTCTTGGCTCACCTACAAATACATGAATAAGTGTGAGCAATAGCCCAGTGAATAATATCAAATACAACATTTACATAACATTGTAGAACAACATATTCCAAACAGCCTTGGGCCTAATTCAGATTTCCATTCTTGTCAAAACGGCCTACGGCCCATTCGATTATGTCAAAACAGCTTTTGGCCCAGTCATGTATGTCAAAACGGCCTTTGGCCCACACATTCGTATCAAAACGGCATTTGGCCCATTCATTTATGCCAGAACGGCCTTCGGCCCACTCATTCATGTCAAAACGACCTTTGGTCCATTCATGTTTATCAAAACGACCTTTGGTCCATTCATGTTTAACAAGACGACCTTTTGGTCCATTCATGTTTAACAAAACGACCTTGGGTCCATTCATGTTTAACAAAACGACCTTGGGTCCATTCATGTTTAACAAAACGACCTTGGGTCCATTCATGTTTAACTTACATCCACAATCCCAATTAGCAATTCATAAGCTTATAAGGGAATAAACAATTGGACATTCACAAGCATTCAAATATCGATATTACTCACAGTGATCGGCTTGTGGATTTGCCCTGGAGCTTGACCCTATACATTTCATGAACACAAAAGGGTCACTAACAGTTCAATCCGTTCTTTAATTCACATACTCCTCATTAGGCTTTATGCATATCTCATTAACTCATTTACAATGCTTAACATATGCCTAAGAGTGCTCACAAGTGAAAGAGAACAGAAAACAGAACACAGGATGCATTTTCAAAATTTCAGAAAATAAGGTCCTCGCTCGAGCATGGACTTCCACGCTCAAGTGGACCCTTAAGCCTGCAAAAGTACTGGTTGTCCCAAATTTCCGCTCGAGCATGAACTCGGCCGCTCGAGCGGACTGCCTGTCTACATGGCTCCCCGCTCGAGCGTCAACTTCCCCACTCGAGCGGGCACCATGTTTGCAGAAAAATGCTGGGAGCTTGAATTCTCCGCTCGAGCGGCACTTCCCCCGCTCGAGCAGACGTCAAAAATTCTGGGCTTTCCAGAACACTCCCTTGAGTTCAAACTCGACATTCAACTAATTTTTCTTGCATGCTAAGGCTCCAATCTCACATATATTTGTACTAATATGCCATAGACACTAAAACACATCACAATGGAGCTCAATTTCTTGTATTACTTACATGCATGTCTCAAATTAATCCAAATTCATCACCAACACATCACATTCAAACATGCAAAGCTTACACTTACATGATTCATTCTTGCATGTGAGAAATATGCCTTCATATCAACTTAATTGGTGAAGAGAGGTCCCAATACATGGGTTTTAAACAATATTCAACACAAATCAGACACATGGTGCTCAAACATGGAGATTCATGGCCATTTCTTACATGCATGTACATATTAGGCTTCAATTCAACAAATACAACCCAATTTCATTTCCATCTTACTCTTGATCACCAAATTAGCTTGAACACACAAAATTACAAACTATAATCCAAGAATTACTCACCTAGGAGCTTTGATCTTCTAAGCTCTATTCAATTCTTGAGTTAAACTTCCAAAATTTCCAAGCACTAAGCCAAATCACCCAATTCTCTCCCTCTCTCTCTATATGGCCGGCCCTCTCTCTCTTTTGAGTCCAAATCAGCCAAATGAGGTTATAAGGAAAGAATAGAAGGTGTAATGTTTTAAGGCAACAACCCCACTAACAAAATATTTTAATATAAAATATTTGGGCACTTAATTCATCAATTTAATCAGTTTAATCTAACCAGAAATAAATTTTCAATTAAATTTCACCGTAGGCTCTAAAAATTACGCTATTCACAAAGGCGTAACCAATTCCGGGTTCTGTGGCCGATAAGGCCCTCAATTTAATTCCCGAAGCGGATTATTCAAACAGATATTCCTACGATGAACAGATAGAATCCCAAAATCACATATATTGTCACGACCCCAAACCGCCCCTAGTAGTTTGGTGCCATGATGGCCAGTAATCTGAGATTACCAAAGGCCTCTTACAAAAGATCACACACAATCAGAGTATACATATGGGGCTAACATGTGCGGAAGCAATATTTAAAACTAAATAGTCCATAAGAGCTGTGCATAGATCCAATGAAATGGCATACATCTTTAATTAAAGTCTTACAACTTGGTTACAACATAAATCAAATACATACATTACATCTTAACAAAAGGCTTCTCAGCCGACATAATCAAATACATGAATTACAAGGTCAAAACATAATCTTCATGGTTGCCGACATCCTCAATGCCGACCTAACATGCATACAAAACATCGGCACAAAACACACATCTCGGCGGAGCCGACTTCTTGCTTGGAACCTACATATATATAGAGAGGGTGAGTCTGGGAACTCAGTGAATGGTACAAGTAATAAAGGGTTTTCATGAATGATTCCCGAGGTTCTTGGCAAAACATACATACATATCATATCATGTCCTTCGGCAAAACTTATACAAAACATGTACTTGGCATAACTTGTAAAACATACACTTGTCATAACTTATTCAAACTTGCTTACTTATGTGACTTAGGCCCGTAGCCCTTTTTCACCTTGAACTTATCTTGTTGCCTTAGGCGGGTTGTTGGGGCTTAGTTCCCCAAGACCGCGTGCTCCAAAGTGACTTAACAAACTTAGGCGGGTTATTGGGGCTTAGTTCCCCGCACCACGTGCTCCAAAGTGACTTAACAAACTTAGGTAGGGTTATTGGGGCTTAGTTCCCCGCCACGTGCTCCAAAGTGACTTAACAAACTTAGGCCGGGTTATTGGGGCTTAGTTCCCCGACCACGTGCTCCAAAGTGACTTAACAAACTTAGGCCGGGTTATTGGGGCTTAGTTCCCCCGCACCACGTGCTCCAAAGTGACTTAACAAACTTAGGCCGGGTTATTGGGGCTTAGTTCCCCCGCACCACGTGCTCCAAAGTGACTCTACACTAGATACGCAAAACTCATACTTGATATACAAAAGAGGGACAATCATTCATGCTTAACAAATACTTTTATGAAACAAGCAAAGCTTTAACAAATCTTTACAACATAACTTTATTAAGAATACCACTCACCTAGTTCTTAGAACGTCGGGATCACAGCAAAGGTTCAAGTCCTTAGAACACGGATCTAACGGTTGGATTCTCTAGAAATCAAGCTTGGAGCCCTACTCTCTCTCTAGAACTCCTCTCCCTCCCTTAGAGCTTCTCTCTCTTCTCTTCAAAACATAACATAACAAATGATGGGTTTCTCTCTCTCTGCCGGCTGATATACATTCAGCTCGGACACGTGGCACTACTGGGTTGGTTCTCCTCAAAAAGGTGACTGATTGACAAGACAAGGTGTAAGACAAAGCGTACTCAACAAGCTTCACGGCAAAACACTCCGGCAAGGAATGACATCGGCAAAGACAAGGCATCGGCAAACAAAGGATGATGACTTCGGCTAGGAACAAGACTTCGGCACTAAGGGAACAATGATCTCGGCTAGGTAGGACAACACTTGACTAAGCTGTGCCACACCTCGGCCTAGGTCATACTACTCCCGGACAAGATCACTTCGGTACAAAGGTAACATCTCGGCCCAGATAATACACATCTCGGCCTCGGCGATACACACCTCGGCCCAGATGATAATCATCTCGGCCAATATGCCAGGACAAAGGTGGAGGTCAAGCAAAGTACTTCTAGGGTTAGGATGACCTCGGGTTAACAGATCCTAGGCTCATCATGGCCTAGGGTTCACACAGGAAAGGGGAAACAAAGCGTACATAAACAATTAGGCAGTTCATGCAAGTACAAAACAAGGCAAAGTCCATGAACGCAAGTCTTAACATGGCACATCACATGAATGCATACAAGTATGACTAAGGCATGAAATGTGGGTCCTCACAACCTTCCCCCCTTAAAGTCGTTTGGTCCCCAAACTTAACTTACCATGTTCCCAAAACCTCTCTGCATGTCGACTCTCATCTTCTCTTATCGAATTAGCTTTCACTCTGGGACAATCCTTAATACGATGACCCTTCTCACCACATCCGTAACATGCTCCATCGTCAAGACAATCCCCAAGATGTAGCTTCCCACAACTTGTACATGTCGGCTGGTATCCCCTTCCGATTTGTGTTGTTGGGATTGTGCATAATCGTCCCTCGTCGTCATCATCCAGTCCGCTTCTTCCTCGCGATTGTCATAAGTCCGCCTCTTCTTCGCTTTCCTCCCGAACTCGACTTCGCTCAGTTGGCTTCGCCAGAATGGCTTTATCCAACACTCCAAAGATACGCGGCATGTTGAGCAAATTCACCGATCTTGTATTGGTCCGCTGGCCCACTCTCAAACTTCCTAGCCTTCATATATTCGTAAATGCGACCATGTGAGGTGCATACCTCGCTAACTCGGTGAAGGCACGCGGTCATATTCACCAATCGCTTTTATCGCCTTGTGTCAATGTCCGAATTCGGTAGCCTTACGGTTTGAACACTCGAGGGAAATGTTTGTTGTAGAACACTCCAAAAATCTAGCCCAAGTCAAGTCTGGGTTGCCTTCTCGGATCATCATCCACCATCTACGCGTCGTCATCCAATGTAAATGCCGCCAATGACACCTTCGAAAGGCCAAGATCTTTGGAAAAACCTCAAACACTTCTCCATCTCAAGAACCCATGCTTCGCTTTCATCGGCTCTATACCTCCTTGGAACTTCGGCGGTTGCATCTTCTTGAACTCTTTGATCAAAGTCAATGTATCATCCCCATACAAAGCCGGTGGAGGCACTTGTTGCACCGGAGGAGGCGGAGGTGGTATCGCTTGTCGCCGGCCACCGCTTGCTCGGCCCGAGTGGATGTAGTACCGTTCACGCTTTGTCCGCGCCTTAACTCACCGATCAAACCTTCAACAATCCTTTCTAGTCCGCCTAACCTGTCTTGACCGACCTCGTGAACTGGGGTCTACCTCTTCTCATGATGCTAAGTGTATGCAAAATGCGACTCTCTTAAAACAAATAAGCAAATAAACATGTGTGCAAGTGAGTATGAGCATGCCGATGTAACAAATGCCGATGCAAATAATGCACACCTTGTCAAGTAGCAAGCAACATGATGCAATCCTAATATCAAGTCTAAGGAAATTCCTATGCTCTTTAGGACTCGAGTGTGTGAACAACGTGCTATAAGGAACTTGTGCTCGATACCATTACATCACGACCCCCAAACCGCCCCTAGTAGTTTGGTGCCATGATGGCCGATGTCTGAGATTACCAAAGGCCTCTTACAAAAGATCACACACAATCAGAGTATACATATGGGGCTAACATGTGCGGAAGCAATATTTAAAACTAAATAGTCCATAAGAGCTGTGCATAGATCCAATGAAATGGCATACATCTTTAATTAAAGTCTTACAACTTGGTTACAACATAAATCAAATACATACATTACATCTTAACAAAAGGCTTCTCAGCCGACATAATCAAATACATGAATTACAAGGTCAAAACATAATCTTCATGGTTGCCGACATCCTCAATGCCGACCTAACATGCACACAAAACATCGGCACAAAACACACATCTCGGCGGAGCCGACTTCTTGCTTGGAACCTACATATATATAGAGAGGGTGAGTCTGGGAACTCAGTGAATGGTACAAGTAATAAAGGGTTTTCATGAATGATTCCCGAGGTTCTTGGCAAAACATACATACATATCATATCATGTCCTTCGGCAAAACTTATACAAAACATGTACTTGGCATAACTTGTAAAACATACACTTGTCATAACTTATTCAAACTTGCTTACTTATGTGACTTAGGCCCGTAGCCCTTTTTCACCTTGAACTTATGCGCTGCCTTAGGCCGGGTTGTTGGGGCTTAGTTCCCCCGCACCGCGTGCTCCAAAGTGACTTAACAAACTTAGGCCGGGTTATTGGGGCTTAGTTCCCCCGCACCACGTGCTCCAAAGTGACTTAACAAACTTAGGCCGGGTTATTGGGGCTTAGTTCCCCCGCACCACGTGCTCCAAAGTGACTTAACAAACTTAGGCCGGGTTATTGGGGCTTAGTTCCCCCGCACCACGTGCTCCAAAGTGACTTAACAAACTTAGGCCGGGTTATTGGGGCTTAGTTCCCCCGCACCACGTGCTCCAAAGTGACTTAACAAACTTAGGCCGGGTTATTGGGGCTTAGTTCCCCCGCACCACGTGCTCCAAAGTGACTCTACACTAGATACGCAAAACTCATACTTGATATACAAAAGAGGGACAATCATTCATGCTTAACAAATACTTTTATGAAACAAGCAAAGCTTTAACAAATCTTTACAACATAACTTTATTAAGAATACCACTCACCTAGTTCTTAGAACGACGGGATCACAAAGAAAGGTTCAAGTCCTTAGAACACGGATCTAACGGTTGGATTCTCTAGAAATCAAGCTTGGAGCCCTACTCTCTCTCTAGAACTCCTCTCCCTCCCTTAGAGCTTCTCTCTCTTCTCTTCAAAACATAACATAACAAATGATGGGTTTCTCTCTCTCTGCCGATATACATTCGGCTCGGACACGTGGCACCACTTTGGGTTGGTTCTCCTCAAAAGGTGACTGATTGACAAGACAAGGTGTAAGACAAAGCGTACTCAACAAGCTTCACGGCAAAACACTCCGCAAGGAATGACATCGAAAGACAAGGCATCGGCAAACAAAGGATGATGACTTGGCTAGGAACAAGACTTGGCACTAAGGGAACAATGATCTCGCTAGGTAGGACAACACTTGACTAAGCTGTACACACCTCGCCTAGATGTGCCACACCTCGGTCTAGGTCATGCCACTCCTGCACAAGATCACTTGGTACAAAGGTAACATCTCGGCCCAGATAATACACATCTCTGCCTCGGCGGTACACACCTCGGCCCAGATGATAATCATCTCGGCCAATTATCCTGGACAAAGGGGGGGGGCAAGCAAAGGACTTCTAGGCTTAGGATGACCTCGGCTTAACATATCCTAGGCTCATCATGACCTAGGCTTCACACAGCAAAGGGGAAACAAAGCATACATAAACACTTAGGCAATTCATGTAAGTACAAAACAAGGCAAAGTCCATGAAGGCAAATCTTAACATGGCAAATCACATGAATGCATACAAGTATGACTAAGGCATGAAATGTGGGTCCTTACATATATCCACATAATGGTATATAAAATCATATCAAAACATATAATCACATATGTATTAGGGACCAATTAACATAATACAGAACAGGGGTATCACAGAAATAGTACCTGAGACAACTGCGTTGGCATTCCGTGTATCGCCCAGAACAAGCGCAAAAACTCTCCCTTGTCTCACGGTATCTTCGGTAGTAGTAGATCTCATAGTATTTCTTGGCTTCGAGATTGATGCAGTTGAGCTAGCAGCTAGCTTCTCACTGTTCTGATTACAATCTCTGGCCATGTGCCCTTGTTTACCACATTTAAAACAAGCTCCTGACACACGATAACAAACCCCATGATGCCTTTTACTACAAATATTACACATTGGGGATGTATCTCTGGAAGAATTTGAAGTGTTTGAGGAGCCCATGTTTTGCTTCTTTGAAAATTTCTTCTTCAAAAAGAAGCCTTGTCTTTTACTACCTTTCCAGTCGGTTGTTGGTTTAGCTTGTCTAGCTATATTAGCTTCTGATATTATGGCCTTGTCTAGCACCCCAAAGTAGGTTTCCAGCTTCAAGACATTCACACTTTCTAAAATGTCGCTTCGAAGCCCACCTTCAAAATGCCTCGCTTTCTTGTAATCAGTATCAATCACATGTGGTGCAAACCTGGCCAATTCAGTGAATTTGGCCTCATACTCAGCCACTGTCATGCTGTCTTGTTTAAGTTCCATGAATTTTGACACTTTCCTGTCCCGGACACATTACGGGAAGTACTTATCATAGAAAATTTTCAGAAATTTGGTCCAGTCAACATCTTTATGATTTTCACGCATTAACATCCACCATCTTCTTGCTTCATCTTCTAGCATAAAGGTGGCTAGAAGTCCTTTTTGTGTCTCCAAACAAGGGAACACTTCAAACAGCTTTTCGATGCCAAGGACCCATGCTTCGACTTTCAACGGATCTAATCCCCCGTGGAACTGTGGTGGTTTCATTTTCTTAAACTCTTTGGTGAGAGCTATTATTCGGTCATCATTCTGATTATCTGGCATAGGAGGTGCCGGAGGTGGATGTGGAGGTAGAGGTGGAGGTGGAGGATGTGATTGCTGCCACTGTTGTTGCCACTCTTGTTGTTGCCTCAATGTTTCTGCCATTTCCTGAATCAATCTTTCCATTCTATCCATTCTGGCAGTAGAAGATTCCTTTATCTCATCACTTCTCGTTCTCACCATCTGATTAAACTTGCATTATACTTTATACAAAAGATTCACAGGTATGCATATATTAAAGAGCATACATATTCAAACAATTTGCAATGCAAGCAAATCACAAACTTATAACACATAATCGTTCAAATTAAACATTTAAGTGCATTCTTGATGCTCTCAGATTCATACTTATAACATGAATGCATCCTAGATCTTTTCTAGACGTTTATTGCTCATTTGGACAAGTGTGTGAGTTATTAACTCGTGCTTTGATACCACTCTATCACGACCCGAACCCGCCCCCATGGGTTAAGGACATAACCGGCTAGTAATCATGAGATTACCTACGGCCTCAAACCAAACCAAACATATCTCATCAGAGTTACGGGGGCTAAACGAAAGCAATTTCAAACTTTTGTCCATAGAGCTGTGCTTACATGGCACGTCATAATAATCCATATGCACATATGTTAATAACTCACATTTCAAAATATACTGTAACATAAAGTTCTGTACATACAAGATCGTTCAAGTCTAAGTCAGCCAATCAAAACTATATACAATCGCAATTCAAAGTTCTCGCCAGCATGACAAAATATAACAAAGCAACAAAAGGGCGAAAACAAGTCTCGTGCATGAGACATATGTGCTGACTCTTCAAAACCTTGACTGTTTCTCACAAATTTCACTGAGGCTGGGTTTGGACCTCTCTTGGCTCACCTACAAACACATGAATGAGCGTGAATGAAAGCCCAGTGAATAATATCAAATAAAGAAGATATACAAACAGTATTTAGAACGACATGCACCAAACGGCCTTGGGCCCAATTCATATTTCTATCTAGTATATATATATATATAGGTCAAGTAACTGCGGTTCCAAACACATTAGACGGCCTCAAGCCCAATCCATTCATGTCAAATGGCCTTTGGCCCATTTATCTTTCGTTCATGTCAAACTGGCCTCCGGCCCATTCATTCTTTCATTCATGTCAAACTGGCCTTTGGCCCATTCACACTTTCATTTATGTCAAACTGGCTTTTGGCCCATTCATACTGTCATTCATGTCAAACTGGCCTCTAGCCCATTCATTCTATCATTCTTGTCAAACTGGCCTCTGGCCCATTCATACTTTCATTCATGTCACACTGGCCTTTGGCCCATTCATACTTTCATTCATGTCAAATTGGTCTTTGGCCCATTCATTTTATCATTCATGTCAGACTGGCCTCTGGCCCATTCATTTGGCGCAGCAAACATTTGTCCACCATTCAAATTAACAAACTCATAAGACTTACATGGAAGTAAGCAATTGGACAAACGACATATATCTTTATTAAGATATTACTCATAGTGGTCGGCTGGATGATTTGCCCTGGAGCTCGACCCTACACATTCCATGAACACAATGGGTCACAAACAATTCAATCCGTTCTTAATTCAGATATTCCTCTTTAGGCTTCATTCTTAACCATTTAACTCATTTACAATGCTTAATGCATGCCTAAGAGTACTTAGAAGTGAAAGAGAACGGAAAATGAAACACAGAACGCATTCACAAAATTTCAGAAACAGGGGTCCCCGCTCGAGCGGACCCATTAGGTCTGCAAAAGTTCTGGTTACATCATTTTTATGCTCGAGCGTGAAGTCAGGCGCTCGAGCTGAAAGTCTCACTACATAGCTCCCCGCTCGAGCATGAACTTCCCCGCTCGAGCGAACGTCAATGTCTGCAAAAATATTGGGAGCTCGCATTTTACGCTCAAGCGGCGGTTCCCCCGCTCTAGCAGACGTCAAGAATTCTGGGTTTGCCAGAACTTGTTCTTGAGCTCAAATTCGACCTTCAAAGGTCCTAAACCCACAATTCTGGTTTCAAAACATGCAAATACAATATATAGCACATGGATGTAAACAACATGAGGCCAATCATTCAAAATCATGGTCCAATTCTTCAAAATTAATCATGGCTCATGCATTCAACCCTCATATAAGTTCCATATCTTTAATCATCAAACATGCATGCAAATTTTGACTTCATTTCTATTTCAAATGATGCAAATGGTGTTTATTCTCATGGAATTCAACAAAACCATGCTTGCATGTATAATCCAACAACTCAATTTTCATAATTCACACATTACATGCTAGATTATGCAAAATCATGGTGATCCTATACATGCATGTGCATATTAACTTCCAATTCAACAAAACTAACTCAATTTCATCATAATCAATTCAACTCATGTTCTTAATCATCCTTTAACTTTGAATTCACAAAATCACAAACTCAAATTCATGAATTTACTCACATAGGAGCTTTAATCTTCACCAATTCTAGTTGAATCTTAAGTACAACCTTCCAATTTCACAAACTTGAGCCAAACACACAATGATGTCTTTCTTCTCTCTCAAAGTCGGTTCTCTCTCCCTCTAGAGAGTTGATTTCAGCCAAAATGACTTAAAAGATGAGGAATTAAGTGTATAATGCCCCCTTTATATGAGCTCTCATAAGCACAATCAATTAAGATTAAATAATTGAGCACTATAACACCAATTTAATCTATTTAATCTGATCCGAATTAATTTTTAATTAAATTTCACTGTAGGCTCTAAAAATTACGTCCATCACAATAGCGTAGTCAATTTCGGGTTTGGTGGCCGATAATGCTTGCAATTTAAATTTCAAAGTAGAAGGTCAAACAGATTTTCCTACGGTGAACAGATAGAAATTCAAAACCACATATTTTCACATAAATGGCACACAAAATCATATCAAACACATAATCACATTCATAATAAGGACCAATTAGCATAATACGGAATAGCGTTATCACAATACCCCTTGAGATTTGTGTAAAATATAAATTGCTCTTTATGGTTTAGTTGTCAAAATTTTTTATTTAACAGAATTAACTGAAAAATTAAAATTGCTAACTGTTTTCCTATACAATGATAAAATTACTTAAATTATTAATTGAAATAAAATTTTGACATCTTGAAAAACTATTAATTGTTTTGCTGATTTATTAATAAAAGTGATCATTTGTTATGAAATTATAAATTTGAAAGGGCACTATGTAATTTTTAGAATCACAGGGGGCCAATAGTATTTTATGCAAATCTCAAGAAGTTTATTGCTAATTTATCCAAGATTAACCTAAACACCTTAATTTAGGGTTCGTTTGGTAAGAAGATTTGGATTGGGTTGGGTTCGGGCTATTTTAACCACAAAAATCAAAAATAGATTTTTTAGTCTAATAAGACAAAATGTCACATCCAAACCACAATCATTTTATTTTTTTTCTCTCACAAAAGTCAAAAAAGCTAAAATGTCTACTCCAAACGAGGCTTTTTAACCCCAAATTAAGGCTAAAATAGCCAAAAAGTCAACGCATATCCCAAATGAAGGCTTATTACCATAAAATTAACTCATAAAATTACCTTAACATTATTTGTAATGAAACATAGAAATATACATTTAACAGATTAAATCATAAATTAAACTAAAAACTCTAATTTATTAAAATTATTTTATTTAATAATATTTTAAATTAAACATGTAAATATATATTTAATAATTAAATCATAAATTACCTAAATACCTTAATTTAGTACCATAAAATTAAATTATAAAATTACCATAATCTAATTTTTAATTTTTAATCCAATTTCTTAATAACATTTTAAATCGAACATTTACATACATATATATATATATATATATAAATTAAATCATAAATTAACCTAAATAATATAATTTATTGTCATAAAATTACTTTAATCTACTATTTAATTTTTAACTCAATTTCACATTTAATAACATTTTGAAGTAAATTAAATTTTTGATAAAAGATAACAATTAGGGTTAAGGTTTGGTAATGATTATGATTTAATTTGGAGAATAAAATAAATATGAGGGTATTATTAATATTTGATTCAGTTTTTTACTTAAACTTAACACTTTTGAAATTGCCCACTTCCAATTTGAAAGAGTATGGCATATCTCTTATTATCTTTTATCAAAAGAATAAAATGCCCCCAAACAAAAGTAAGAGGGTGTAGAATGAATTTTGACCTATAATTAAAACCAAGCTTTTGCAGGTTGCACAGTGGAAACAAGATAATGAAATTAAGAAGCTTAATGTCAAATCTGTCGAAACAAAATAAAACAAAACAAAAACTTAATGATAATGTTGGAAAATGTACAAAGTCAGTCCGCCATAATATTCTCATTAAAGTGCATTAAAACAACTGTCACCCCATCTTTAATAACGCTTATTTTCAAATCCCAACGTCTATCTTTTCCCACCAAGCGAAACTACTACTGCATCTCCAGCTTAAAGGCCCGTAAAGATTTTGACCAAAGCCCCACCAAGTGCAATAATTCTCCTAAAAATTAGTTCTTTCATAATTAAACTTTTAAATAAAATTTCATACAAAATGATGGTTTTCCTGTTGACTGAATTGTCACCCCATTTTATATTGTAATTTTTATAAAGCTTCTGTTTATATATACTATTTTTCTTCCTCTAAATTTACTCTTAAGCTACCATACAATAGTGAACAACAAAATTTTGCGATGTTTAAAAGTCATGTGTAAATATATACAGCAATGTTAGGTATCATAAAAAGTCTTTCACGAAAATGATCATAAAAGATTTGTAACCTTTAGATTACACTTATAATAAAGCACAACACACTATTAAAGGTAATCTAAAAGTCACAAATTTTTCATGATCATTTTCATAACAAAATTTTCATGATGTCTAACATTTCTCAAATATATAACTAACTATTAAACAAAGTAAATCAAACCAGATGAAATCAAATCAAGTCTTGATAATTACAATAATAACCCAGTAGACTACAGAAGCAAAATTTAACAGTTAGAATGGCGCACGTGAGTTGTGGGGAAGATGGAGTTTTGGAGAAGAACACTTGACTCTGAGTGAGAAAACAGCATCCCAGATCTCAGTGAAAACTCGGACGATGATCCCATGGTAGTAAGGTGAATTCAGCTGCAAGAAACAGTTGAGAAGCTCGCGGAGATCGTCCCTTGAGTATATCTCCTTCGCCACTATCATCTCAACCATCGATCTCCGGAAGTCCAGGTACGGGTCGTCCGAATCTTTCTCCACCGCCACGCTCTCACTGCCAATCCTCCCGAACCCCTGAACCGCCCGAAGGCTCCTTATGTCGGACTCTGTGTCCGAGTCTGACTGACACAGCGGTGTTGTGTCCGTAGTGGTGGTGGTGGTTGTGGTGTATTGTTCGTCAGCACAGTGGGGAGGATTAGCATTGTCCGATGAGGAGGTTGAAGAGCTGTGATAGAAGAGGGTGTGTTTTCTGTGGTGGTAAGTAGTGGGTGTTTTGGACTTTGGCTTTGGGTGGAAAATGTTAGAGAGTCTTGGACTTCGGCAGCTGCTGCAACCTAGGTTCACTGTCACTGTGTTCAGACGGACCTTCCTCATGTTGTTGTTGTTGGACATTGGACAGAGAGAGAGAGAGAGAGAGAGAGAGAGAGAGTATTGGGGGAACTTGAGATGGTTACCTCCAAGTGTGCCCAGTTGGAATGAGGAGGTATTTGACCGAAAAATTAGAAGGCCCAGTTGGGATGAGAGGTATTTGATTGAAGTTGAAGTGTCCTTAAATTGCTGCGGATACTTGATTATTAATATATATATATATGAATAAAGATTGAGAGATCTAATTTTGGAATTCTAAAGAGAGTTCTACTGATGTGGTAAGGGGTGGAGTTCACGTGTGATGTGATGTGTGTGCTTATATATATATATTTTTAATATCACTAGAGCTCTCTTTAGAGCTCTAAAATTAGAATTCTCCATCATTATTAATATATATATTTCACCCTCTAAAAAATAAAAAATAGAATGTAAAAGTAAATTGAAATTTGTCCCAAAATGAGATGTATGATATACATTGAAAATTGGTAGAATGTAAGTTGTACTTAAAATAATTAGAGGTAATTGCACTCTAGTGACATTATGAAAAATAAATTATATACTTATAAAAAGTTTAAAATTTTAATTATTAATATTTATATATATATATTTTACTGATTTGTAATTATTTTTTCACAATTATATTGATTTGATATTTTCCCTGATAATTATGATGTATAAATGTGTTTTAGACATTAGGTTTGACTCAGTGGCTTTGTTGTAACCACACCTTAAGAGTGGTCTTATAGCTACACCTTGCCACACCTCAAGGTGAAGAAAGTCAGGTGTTCAAGTTGATGGAGCAGCAACGGCTCCTTTAATTATAATCCAACTTTACTAACATCCTATAAGCTTATAAATAAATAAATAAACTCAACATAAGTTTTTTTGATACTCTATAAGCAAATTGGACTGGTTTAGTAGAGACCTTATACTCATCAGACATCTTATTTTTATAAGGAGATCGAATAGAATATAAAAAATAAAATTAATTGGATATCGTTAACCCTTCATCTACTTATATTTTTATTTAATTTTATATTTCAAATCACAATTGTCATTTATTTTTAAACATGCAAATACAATTTGATGAAATGGTTAATGATGTCCAATCAACTTAATTTTTTATGAATATGTTATATATATATATATATATTTTGGGGGGTGGGTGGGTAAATATTTGTTTTATATGATATATTCTAAAATATGAACAGTTCAGATTATCAAAACAGGCCTCCAAATGGGCTTATATGGCTGCACTATAGTGACTTTATGCCTCCAACTCATTTTCTTTTTATAATCTAAATCATTAATTTTAATTTCTCATATGTAAATTATCTATGTAAAATATGAGATTGATCTAGTAATTCTACCCATTTGATTTAATCATAATTTTTTTTAAAAAAAATAATGAATATTTTTTTCATAATTATATTTGTCATCTATTTTTTTGATTTAATCATATTTGTTAAAAAATAATGAATATTTTTTATAATTATATTTGTCATCTATTTTTTTTATAATAAATATTATAAAATAATATGACTAAAATGATCAAATTAGTCTAAATTTACTTTTATTTTCATTTTAGGTGGATAATCTATGAAAAATTACAATTCAACCCATATTTCCAAAATAAATTTCAAATCAATGATAAAGTTTATCAACTTTAATAATTGAAATTATAAACTTTTTCACACTTTGTAGTTTTTTTATTTTTTATTTTTTGTCTTCCAACTGATTCACAATTTCCTCTATAATCTATATATCAGGACCTAAAAGAGAGATCGGTCTTGTCACGACCCCATCTCACCCCTATAGGATAGTGAGGTGATCGGCTAGTAATTCCTGATTACCAAATGCCTAACTTGACAAAATCACAAAAGGACTAATATATAGAGCTTAAAAGTGGAATTTTCATCATTAATCTAAGAAGTCCATAGAATAGTGCATAAGTAGTACAACCTTTGTTGCTTATCTTCTGAATAATTTACATCAAGTACATAGACAAATGAAAAGTACAACGTTTACATTCATAAGTATAAAACTCGTGATTTGTACAAAACTCGCCAAAACTCGTCTCTTAAAATGGCAAAAGTAACAGAAGAAAAAAATAAAAGAAAAGACTCATTGAAATGGGTCCAATACCTCTATCAACGTTACTCTTCCTGATTACCTACATATATATAAAAGAATGAGTCAAGCCCAATGAATAATATCATGGTAAGGTGGTGAATTAACAAATTCCAAGCTCATTAATAAAGAATCACTTCATGTAGCATTTACATAAGCATTCAAACATTCATGAGGTTAACTCGTAAAGAAAGCATGATACATGCATTACAACAAAATGCACATTTGGCGACTAAAATTGGCAACCAAAACAATTTTAGTCACCAAAAACAGCAGATTGTGCGACTAAAAAACTGATTTAGTCGGCATTGATTGAATCTTTTTAGCTACTAAACTATTTTAGTTGCCATATAGTCTTATTGGCAACCAAACTTAGTTTTAGTCGCTGTTTGTTACCATTTAACACTACTAAAATTTGATTTTGTCACTGTATAATAACATTTTGCGACAAAACATTTTTGTCGCCCAAAAATGGGCATATTTTTGATGAATTTTTGACGATCACAACTAAGTTAGTCGTTGTATATTCAATATTGCCGATGAAAATTTGAATTTAGTAGCCAAAGAAACAGCTTTTGGCGACCGATTTTTAGTCGTTGTTAAGGATATTTGGTGACAAATAGTCATTTAGTCGCTAAAGCTTCGAAATTTTTTTAGAGGGAAACTCATTCATTTTGCCGCCCAGTATATATATTTCATAGACACACTTTTTTGTTCTGTTTTGTCTCACACACCAACATAGCAGTCGATACCAAACCCGTCGCTCACCACCGCCGATCATCACCATCGCAGGCCACCGGCGCTCATCACCACGACCACTGCAAATCGGGCCCACCACTGATTACAAGTACTTGTCTGTCGTCTCTATTCCTCTCTGTCAATCTGGGTCTGTTTGTTTGTATTTATTTCTCGCTGTATCTCCCATCCATTTCTGTCACTATTTCTGTAGGGTTTTGACACGTTTTTTTTTTCTTTCATTTTCTGTTTATTTCGTAAACAATTTTGTTAGGGCTTTTTCTGATTTCGTGAATGTGTTTGGTTGAAATTTCGGATTGGGGATTTTGGATTCCCGATTTTCGATTGTTGAACTATATCACCTAATGTGCCTGTGTTTCTTACCTATGCTAAACAGCATAATAAGCAAACAATTTGGTGCACATTGTATCTTTTAATGCTCTAGTTAAAGTCTTGAATCACTGTGTATTACTGAAATTTGTAAATTAATTTTTTTATTTGGAGCCTTTTTATTTATGTTTTTAATTAGAATTTGGGGCTATCTTATATTGCTCGACGCTTTGGGCATCTAACATATCTCTATCCCTATTCTTGCCTTTGGTTATCTTTGTAGCATGTTATTCTGGGAAGACATTTACATGAAAATGAAGCAGAGAAAATTAAAAACTTCAAGAATTCCTAGACACCATAAGTAATCAAAGATTGTTCCTAAGTCATCAAAGGTGAACACATACCCCATGACGGCGTGCTGATGACCAATCAACAAACACACTACGAAAAGTTTGCGGTTTACACTGTGGTTGCTTTCTATAGTTGAAAATAATTTATTTAAAAGTCAGCCTCAGTTGAAAAATCTGTGGCCAGCACATAAGAAATTAGGATTAGAAAGTGTGATTAGTCAGTAGCCTAAATACTCTCACATCTTTCTAGTGCAAACCTTTGAAACTCCATAGAAACAATAGATAATCTGGTCAATATGACGATTAAGGAACATGGTCGTCCTTTCACTCAGGATTTGTTGAAAAAAGACGAAAAATAATCTCTCTAATCTCGTGGGATAGCTGTAGCCTTTCAATCATACCGTTGATTTTGAAAGAACCCAACTTTACAATCTAAGTTGCATAAGAAGTTGCACTATGTTAGTGTAGAATGAGGACAATAATAGAATGGCAATGGCCAATGTAAGGCACCAAACCATATTCTAACTACATTTTTTTTGTCTAGGCCCTCAATAGGCTTGAGCCATCTCTGCTGTAGACCAAAATGCCCTCACTGTAAGAACACGAAAGCCGTAAGAAAGTAGAGAACTCATAAAGGGGTGGTAATCTATGTAAATATATCACATTCGAACATTGTAGACCAAATGTAGAATGTAATTAGTAGTAGTTGTTGGGTTTGAATTTTGGATTTTACTAATTGATTATTAGATTTTGTTGACTTTTTAAGTATTTTAAGTTAATAGTCTATTTCATGTGCCTGTGTTTCATGAATTTTAAAATTATTTTTCTACTGGTTGGAACAAATATATACAAATTAGTATAATGTTAGTTGCATATTAATTAATCTTGCACTACGACTAGCAAATGCCCCTATTAATTAATATAGAATTGAAGAATCATTTTAAGGGTATATATTTGAAATACTACTTAGTAAGAACAATCAATCCATGTAATTAAATTAATTAATTTTGTAATATGAAAATAAATTTGTTCACTCACTTTTTTAGTATATGAACAATACAAAATATAATTATAGTTGAAATATAATTGTTGTCAACGTGATTAACACTCTTCTCTAATGAAAAGAAGAAAAAAGTATCCCAAATCACAGTCTATTGACATATAATGCACAAAATTAGACCCTTTCAACAATCTAACATCTTCGAGCTACCTTTAAAACACATAAACGTCAACTAATTTTATTGATATTATATATGTCACATTTGTGTATGAATATATGCCAAGTTACTAGTGAAATTAGCCAACTATATGCAATTGACAAATAGGCAAAACATCCCGATCTGTTATTACTATTTCGTTCACTTCAAAAAGCAATGCTAATCGAACCCCTAAACTTACTTAAGCTCTCTTCCAATACAGAATATTTTTCTAAGTTGCCATCCATTCCCAGGTTCATCTTTGCTTGATGTGTACTGTTCCAATAATGGACAAGAGTTGGATGACGATAAAAGATAGGCTAAAAAGTAAAGAGTATCTGGAAGGTGTTCAGTCATTTATTGAGTTCGCTATGAAGAATTTAGGGCCGCAGGATGAAATTCGTTGTCCTTGTGTTGATTGCTTGAACGGCACGAAATTTAGTCGACACGTTGTACGGTTGCACTTGATTCAAAGAGGAATCACATGTTCTTATCGAACTTGGGTCCACCACGGGGAACATGTTTCCATGTTTCGTGCTCATCCTACTATGCAAAACGATGCTACTGAAAGCAACCGAGCTGGAATGACAACCAATCACGAAAATGTGGGTGAACTTCCAACCATGTTAGAAGAGATTTACATGAGTGGTCTCATGGATGATCATATCGACGAAGAACGTACTAGTTCGGAGAGGCACAATTTGTTGAAGTTCATGAAGTTGTTCGATGATGCTCAACGCAAAGTATATCCATAGTGTGAAAAGTTCTCCATCTTGTCCTTCGTAATTAAGATGCTTCACGTGAAGGTGTACAATAAATGGAGTAACAAATCTTTCGATATGGTTACGCAAGTTTTCAAAGACATTCTACCAAAGTGTGATGAAAATGTTCCATGGACCCTTTATGAAGCAAAAAAGTTCTTACGTGAATTGGGTTTGGGATATGAGGCCATTCATGCATGCAAGAATGATTGTACTTCATTTTGGAAGGACAACGCCACATTGGAGAATTTCCGTACATGTACGAAGTCTAGATACAAGTTGAACAACAAGACGGGTAAGAAAATTCCACACAAAATACTGAGGTACTTTCCTTTGACACCGAGGTTGAAGAGATTGTACATGTCGAAAAAAATAACCGCACATATGAGATGGCACAAAGATAAGCGTGTGGATGATGGAGTATTGCGACATCCAACTGATGGTGAGGCATGGAAGGACTTTGATAGGCTACATCCTACGTTCTCTGCGGATCCTCGGAATGTAAGGCTTGGGCTTGCCATGGATGGTTTCAATCCATTCGGAAATATGAGTACATCGTACAGCATGTGGCCTGTAATCTTGATGCCTTACAATCTACCCCCAGGGAAGTGTATGAAAGATCCATTTTTCATGATGTCGTTTCTTATTCCCGGACGATCCGCACCTGGAAGAGACATCGATGTTTACTTGCAACCATTAGTAGAAGAGTTAACCAATCTGTGGGAGCATGGTGTGCAAACATATGCTGCCTCAAACGGGAAAATATTTACAATGCATGCAGCAGTCATGTGGACCATCAACGACTTCCCTGCATATGGTTCCTTGTCTGGTTGGAGTACAAAAGGTTACCTGGCCTGCCCTAATTGTAACATGGATGCATCATCTCAGAGTTTGCGTAGTAAGATAGGATATATGGGTGCTCGGCGGTACTTACCTGAGAACTATAATTGGCGAAGAAGTAAGCTATTCAACGGTGAAATTGAGAATCGGTCCAAACCTGTGGAGCTATCGGGAGAACAAATACTGGAGCAAATTAATTTGGGGACGTACAGGCTGTATGGAAAGCATCTAACCAACCAAAAAAGACAACGGACTGAAAATCCAACTCCGAACTGGACAAAAAGAAGCATTTTTTTTTTGACCTACCCTATTGGAAAACACTTAAGCTTCGACATAACCTTGATGTCATGCACATAGAGAAGAATATATGTGACAATCTACTTGGGACACTATTGAGCATAGATGGCAAGAACAAGGATACGGACAAAGCACGTTTGGATCTGGAGGACATGCGAATACGAAAGGAGTTATACTTGATAAGGCATGCGAATGGCTCTTTTGAGAAGCCCCTGGCATTGTACATATTGTCCCCGGCAGAACAAATAGGGTTTTTTGATTTCTTGAAATCTATTAAGTATCCTAATGGCTATGCGGCAAATGTATCCAATTGTGTCACCGCGAATGGTGGTAAGTTAGTTGGCCTAAAGAGTCATGACTGTCATGTCATTCTATAACGACTTCTTCCCATTGGGATGCGAGGATACCTTCGTATCGAGATTGGGACCACATTGTTTGAGTTTGGAACTTTTTCCAAACAGTTGTGCTCAAAGACATTGAGGGTGACTGATTTGGAGAATTTGCAAGAAGAAATCGTACTTATATTGCGTAAGCTTGAGAAGATTTTTCAGCCTGCTTTTTTCGATGTGATGGTCCACTTGGCAATTCATTTGCCTTACGAGGCTAGGCTTGGAGGGCTTGTGCAATATCGATGGATGTATCCTATTGAGAGGTATAACTACGAGTCAGAACTTTTTTCATGTAATTATAGTTCAATATGACCATACTGTCATGACTGTCATGTCATTTTACATATAGGATGCTTGGACTTCTTAAAGGATTTGTGGGCAATAAAGCTCGGCTAGAAGGTTCCATTGTGGAGGGCTACATATTGAAAGAGTGTACAACGTTTTGTTCAGTGTATTTGCATGGAGTTGAAACGGTGTTTAACTGGGAAGAAAGGAACTACAATGGGGGTGACAATGGACCGGGGTTGGTGATTTTCACTCAAAATGTTCGTCATTTTGGTCACCTCCCAAGGGCAATTGATGTGTCCGTAGTCAATAATTGGCTCATTGGTTTGTCCTACACAATAGTTTGGAAGTGAACGAATATCTAGAGTATGATTCCTCATCATATATGCAATATACATTTCCTACATGGTTTTTATTTTTTAATGTCTTCATTATTCCAATTACTTATGACTTAAATTGTATTAACTAGGGAACACAAGCTCGTGTTGCAACAAAAATATGGAAGTTCATGAAACATTACAACGCGACAATGCAAAGAATTTCCTAAATGGTTCAAAGATCGCGTAAGCTAAAACTCATTAGTGTATAGTTTGTAGATAATGTTTTATTATTCTAAGTTTAAATTGACATGACATACTTTCTTGTGTAGATGAACTAATTACGAAATCAAAAGTCACCCGAAGCAACTGATGAGATGTGGTCATTAGCCAATGGACCTAATGCCTTAGTGAACACATATTCGGGATGCATTTGTAATGGCATCTGATTCCATACTATCGACTGTGATAACCGTCGTAAATGTCAAAATAGTGGGTTGGTAGTGGAAGGTGACCACCAAGGCCAATTGATAAAGTTCTACGGCTACCTTTGTAAAGTGTGGGAACTGACATATTTGTTTGGACATCGGGTTGTTTTGTTCCAATGTGAATGGTATAACACCGATAGTAGTTGAACTTTGCGTGTCGAACCACATGTGACAACTGTTCACCTAAGAAGTCGATGGTATAAAGATGACTCGTTTGTGTTCCCAAGCCAAGTTCAAGAAGCTTTCTATGTTCATGATACGAAGTTAGGGCCGAATTGGCGAGTCGTGGAAAAGTTTCAACATCAACGAATTTGGGATGTGCCAGAGCTGGATGTGCTAGAATTTGATGAAGTGTTGCAAGATGATGAAGCCAGTACTGTTGTACCAACTAAGCCTATTGATGATGATGTTGTTTTGCATCGGGATGACATTGAACCTGAAATTATTTCAATGAAAGTTTCTCAGTCCAATAAGCGTGTACAACTCGAGGGTGTTATGGATGATGCTTTCATCTGTGATGACGATAATGAACTAACAATTGCGGGTGATGACGAAGAAGAAGATGAGATAGAAAGTGATTTTGATATAGATACAGACCTAGAGTTTTAACTTAGTTTGTTTCAAGTCAGATTTTCCATTCGGTCAGCTATGCTGTTTGGCTGATTTTTCCACAATCTGTGGCAGATTTACTCATCTGCTCTATCTCTGTTTGCTGACTTGGACAGTTCGCTGCTGTTTTTGTCCACTTCGGCTGCTTGATGCTTGACTGCTATGCTTAGGTGCTAGCTAATGGTAGGATGGTTGGTTGGCTGAGTTGGGATGTTGTGTTGGTTGCTTAAATGTATTCATGCTGCTCTGCTGAGGCCTTGTTTTGTTGTTTTGTGTCTTTGTTATTTGGTTGGTAATCTGTTTGGTTTTTATTCATGTTGTGTTGGTTGTTAATCTGACACAAGATTTAGTCATTTGAAAATATATTTTGAAGGAAACAAAGCCATGAGAACACTCACATTTGCTGTTGGTTTTGTTTATGCTGAGAACACTCACATTTTGAGAAGTCATTTTTTTTCACACTTTGGTTGATATTGCTTCCCAAAAGTCCAGGGGATTTTAATGTTGTTAGGCTCTGTCATGAAAAAGTTGAGGGGGTCTAATACTTGGTCTAGTGCTCAAGAGTTGTTCAATACCACCCTCCTTCAAGCTTCTCTGGATAATATTTCTTATACTGGTTGTCAATTCTCTTGGGCTAACAAGCAAACTGATGGTCTGTATATTGCTTCCAAAATTGATAGAGTTATTGTCAATGATAAATGGCTGCAATGTTTTCCTTCTATCCTGCAATGTCTTTTTCTTCCCATGTTTAGGCTTTGCTGCAAACTTATGTCTCTTAAACCTCTGTTAAAAAATCTTAATAAAAAAGATTTCAGTGAGAGAGCACTGTGCAAGAATTACATCAACCTCTGCTAGGTTGAGAAGAGGTTAGCCCATCAAAAATCTAGGATTCAGTGGCTTAGTTTGGGGGGTAGAAATAGCAATTTTTTCTTTAGATCTATCCGGCACAATCAGAATAGAGGTAGAATTTGGAGAAAAAGTGTCATGGCTTTGTTTACTTTGAATATATATTTTGAAGGAAATACCTGCGTTTGTTTCTCTTTTAATTCTGACTTTGATCCACCTCATCTGCTTGCATGTAATGCAGCTGTTTAACCAATTGGTAATTCCATGAGTTTTGTATAAATTGTTGCATGCTATTCAGTTTTTTGAAGTTTGGTCATCAGAAAATTCAGTTCTAGTTTGTTAAAGGATCAGAAATTTTAAGGAATTTTGAAATCTAAATGCTCTAGGTTTTAATGGTTTTTTTAACCCTTGCATAGTGAGTGTGATTTGAATACAAATTTTTTGAAGTTTCATTTTCATGTTTGCTCTACAGTTGAACCTCTCTTTTAATTCTAAGTACACATACTAAATGACAGCATATTTGTATTTGTTGGTATCGTGTTTTCTCTACAACATATTTGCTCTACAGAAAATTGTCATGTATGTTTGTTACGTAATGTAGATACCATGGTTCCTGGAATCAAGACGGGGCGGTGGAAGAGAGCAACAAGTGGCAACGCATTATCAACCTTTGAAGCATGTCCACAAGAGATTGTCACCCCGCTGACGTTCTCTGATGAGATGCAACCACCAAATGATACACAAACAGTGGTCGAGGAGATGCAGCCAGGTGGAGTGGGTAAGAGTATTGAACTTAGTTGTTTAAAACAATTTTGTTTTTTTTTTTTTTTGGGTGCATAAGTCATCAAGTAAGGCAATGAAACCCCCCTAAAGACAAAGAAAAAAAAAACAAACAAACATTACTTTGTACATAACAAGGACACTTACACAACAAATAAAATATTAGATAAACAACCTTCAAATTAGCTACAACAGCAGCAACAACCAATTGAATGTTGCCCCAGCTGCATCGATAGCAGCAAAATCCAAGTTGTAGCATAATTTACCAAGACTTTATGCAGCCAAACAGTAGCTGGCAGCAACAGTAGGCAGCAAAAAAACTAACAGGACCCACAACCAACACTTTTTTTTTTTTTAAGTTCATTAGCAATGTTTGTAATTTGTGTCTTCCTTCCCCTTTTGTACCGGGGCAAACGAGGTCAACTCGTGTACGGTTGTGCCCTCTTCAGAGTGCGAAGTCATGGAGAAAAATTGATCAAACTACCAAAGATGCGGTCGTCCAAGCAGTGCTAGTATGAGATTCATCTTGCCATAATGTCTTTATTATGTTATTTGTAATTGCTTAAATTAATTGTTGTACGGCTTCTCTTATTATGTTTGTAGGACAAAATTGTTATCGGCAATAATTTTGATAATGATGAGCAAGCTCAACAGATCCTCGATAGAAAGGCATATTTGCTATACAAGGATTGGAGGTACAATCTAAAGCAAGAGTTCCTCGAACTTGAGGAAAAGGGTGTTGATGACCCCTACAGTCATTCGCCTAGTGGAGTGAGCTTGGAGGACTGGAAATATCTGATTGATGTTGCTTGGAAAGACAAATCTCACTTGGTAACAAATTATTTAGAAACCCCATTATTGAAATTAATTTATGTGTTAATATGTAAAAATTCTTCACTAATTTTTTTTTTTCCAATTTTTTTAGAAACGCTCTGAAGCTGGTAAAGCAAATAGGGGTATGCTCCCCTATAATCATACAAGTGGATCGCGATCATTTCCTATAGCAATGTCGCTTATGGTGAGAAGTTAATTTAGTAATGTAATTGATGATTGATTCTTCTTGATTTTGAATATTACCATGTACTACTAATCCCTGCATATGGAATTTTTCCAAACCTAACATGTGAAGCCCCTGAAAAATGTATTCTCTTTAAAAACCCTAATGTTTAAATTATTTTCTTAAAGCCCTCACTTTTTTATTTAAATTCAAAATTTCCCCAAAACTAGTACATGTACCTTATACTATAAGAACCATCAATTAATTGAGATCTATATAAATATATACATTGAGGAATGTGTTCCTAGTACCTAGATTGATTTAAAAAAAAAATGGCCCCATCACCTTTCCCAATAGCCGGCCACCCTAGAGGGAAGTGAGAAGCCTATTTTCAAGAGTTATAATCATGGTATTCTAGAAAAAAAAAAAAAAAAAAACTATTCAACTAGGAATTAACTAGGTGTTGCCTAATCCCAAGGTTAAGCTCCCTCCTAATCCATTGAACTCCAAGTAAATCCTAGCTTGTCCATTCAATTCCAACTAGTGGACTTCTATGTCATTTTACACCAAATTGGCCTATAAATATCACCACTCCCTAGCGTGGCAAACACAAGCATCACACTCACACACACACATTCGGCCTAGAAGAGAGGAGTCTTGAGAGGAAGGAAGAAAAGAGCCATCTTGTTCAAAGCTTAGCAAGTAAGCCACAACACAACCTTCTCTTTCATTTTCCTTTTTCGAATACATGTTCTTATGGGTTATAAATAATGTTTTCAGATGTGTTATTGATGAGTTACTTGTGTTAAAAATGATAAGAGTTGAGCTTGATTCTACCTCTCTTGTATTTCCCCTCATTTCGGTACAAAACTATCTTTTTATACCAATCTCTCAAACTTTCCAAAGGCACACCTTCAAGCAAATTTTTTGAGGTTCAAATATGTTATTTATCATGTTTCCATCACAAAAGAAATGAAAATTTTCCCTCGGTGGACCTCTTTTCTCACAAATCTTCTTGTTTTGGGTATTGTATCCTAAGAATCTGTTTTCACAGTCAACTTTCAGAATTTCTAGAAAAATGTATAAAATTATTCTGGACCTTTATTTTATGTCAAAATCTTCCTTAAGAAGTTAGCTTTCAACTAAAATTGGTTTCATAGAAAAACAGTGAGTGGTTTGCAAGAAAATCAAATTTTCGTAGCGGTCGACAAATCTGGACAGCGCTGGAATGTTTTCTGAATAACTTAAAATCTAGAAAGGCTATCCCATTTCCGAAATATGTTCTGGAAACTAGATTAGATTCTACACGAACCATAGGAAGGCCGAGTCCGGTAAAAATTCTAAAAAAGCCCTTCTATTCTAATCCTTATGTGATATCGAATCTGGAAATCCTGTTATACATAGGTGTTTTATGCTCTTGTGTTCATGAGAATGCTTATTAGCGTATGATCATATCTTGGCATGATGTTTTACATATTACGGTTATATTCTTATTTTCCTTCATCTTAATGATGCATGTTTATGTGGATATTATTATCTTGTTAAGATTGGTCTAACCTTGTTTTAAGACATTTAACTCAATGGGAAACTTAATTGGGATGGTATTGGGTTTTCGGTCACTTAAGTAAAGATAATAATGTGTGTGTGTTTACTGGGTATTCAAAGCTCACGGCGTATCATGCCAGGTGACGAAGAGGAACTTATAGTTGGAGACGAAGAGCCTGAAACCTTCGAAGACTTTTGGCTATCTTAGTAAAGTTAGAAATTTCCTTTTGATGTTTTGTAAGACTCATGTGAAGATTTAAATTTTCTTGGATGTAATGTAATGGAACAAGCTTTTGAATTAAGGATATTCGTGGTTGTTATGTATTTATATTCTACGTATATGTATGAACCTTATCATTGCTTATGAGACCTTGGGTCAATACTTTTTAAGATCTGTCAAAAGGGTAGTGCGCTGCCTAAGAAAGCCGGACTTAGAAGGGAGGCTAATTTGACTCCTCCGGCGAACTGGGATCTTACTTGGTTATTGACCACAGGACTCATTCGTGACACTTCCTTGACTACAGCCAATAGTGTAGAAACGGGGTGTCACAACTTGGTATCAGAGCCTAGGTTTAACCCTTAACCCTCGCAACCCTATATGCGACTCTAGAAGCCCTTACCCCTTTGTCTTATTTAATTCTACCACGCTATTATATTTAAAGAAGAATAACAAATAAAAATCTTTTCCACCTTAGGATGTCATCGGGAGACTATCCAGGACGCGACGTCAGTCTTGACTCGTGGGGTACTTTCCGTATGCAAGGAAGGAGGGCCACGTCTGTTAGCCCCTGCTTTAGCTGCCGACGTTGTACAAATGCCGCCGAGGAAATGATCAGAATTGAGATACGTAAGGTGGAAACGGAGCACTCCCGCTATACGAGGGAGCAGAAAAGGTCCCTGGTGGGGCACCACCTACAATTTTTGAGCCGAGTAGCGAAGAAGGCGGTCCGAATGGAGCAAGATGATCAGAGGATGGACTCCTTGATACACCAAGCTTTGACCACCATAGCATACCATCGACCACTAACTCTGGCTGAAAGCTACGCATCCTGTTATCAGGGGCCAGGCAACAATCAACCAATGAATATGGAGCAGCCACCAAACAACAAGGAGCAACCCCAGCCTACCCTATAGAGGTGTCATTTGAACATAATTCCCCCTCACCAACGTACACCCCTCGCTCTCCAGACCAAGCCACTGACTCCGCTGATGATGACCCAGAAGAAGACTTTGATTGGTCGGGAACGAGAACTAGTACGAGGAATAGTAAAACTAGACTTTTGTAAGATCCACTGATAATGATCCTTCGAATAAGATAGCCTGAACTTTGCAATGCGTAGATGCCCTTTGAATGTAACTCCGATTTAAGAGCCCTTTTGTAATGATGCCTATTATAAGATATGAATGATTTGTTGATCTATGTTGTTGACTGTTAGTTGTTTTAGTACATCCTAAGGAAACTGAACCTTCATTTCAAATCTAAGTAGTAAGATTATCTAAAAATGGAAACCAACTCACCACGTGCCATGAACAGAATGGTGGATACGCGAGCTAATGGTTATACCAAAACCAACAACAACGCATGAAACCGCCCTAGAAACCAACACAGACTCGTCCCCATAAGGGCTGACATTCCCAATAATCTAGGACATCAAATTTTGGAGGAATTAGGGCAAGTAAGGAACAATCGGCAGAATGAGAGGACTCGACTCTTTTCTAAGTTTTGAAAGCAGAGGCCCCCAACGTTCACAGGTGTACCGGACCCAAAGGTAGCTGAAAATTGGCTTCGGCAGATAGAGAAAATGCTAGACACCGTGGGCATAACCGAGGCCGCTGATAGAATAGCTTTGGCAGTATTCGAGCTTGATGAGGAGGCTGACCACTGGTGGGAGTTAATCAAGAATACTCGTGATGTGGCGAGCTTATCATGGAACCAGTTCAGGGAACTGTTCCTAAATAAATATTTCCCAAATACGGTCCGCCGAGAACGAGTCAAGGAATTCCAAAACTTGGAACAAGGAAATATGACCGTGACTCAATATGCTGCAAAATTTGAAGAGTTAGCTCATTACGCAACTAGATATGTAACAAATGATGAAGAGAAGGCAAGGATGTTCGAGTGGGGGTTGGACCTTACAATTAGGAGAAGAGTTCTTCCGCAACGACTTTCCCTCATATGCCGAGGTGCTGGAAACGACGTTAGAGTTTGAAAGGGAAGTAATCGACGCTAGAAAGGCTTGGAACAAGAGGAGAGGGAGTCAGACGTCTATTGGACCTCAGAGGAACCAAAAAGGAAACATGACCCCAAAGCCCTACTCCCAACCACAACCACGGCGAGAACAGCGACAGCAGATCCAGAAAGGAGGCTATCAACAAAGGCTGACGGGACAAATCCAGTGCTTTCATTGCCAACAATTAGGGCACAAAAAGAGCGAATGCCCCCAACTCTCTCCATCTGGGTACCAATGAGGAGTTTCCGGAGCAAATGCCCAGGCATTAGGTGGGGCAGAAGCCTTGGACGAACAAGACAGGATCGACCGGGCAACAGCACCAGAAGAGTGTGGGAACTCAGAACACCAAGACCAGTGGCAACCAAAAGGCAATCGGAAGAATCTTTGCCTTGTAAGAGGAAGAAGCAGACCCGTCGGTAATTTAGTGCTATACAATTCTTGGGTGCATGTTTTATTTGATACTGGTGCATCACATTCTTTTATATCCTCTGCTTGTGCTAAGTCATTAGAACTTACATGTGAACCTTTAGAAACTGCCTTAAATGTAATGTCACCTATGGGAGGATGCGTTCGGATAGGATTGATCTGTAAGGACTGTAAGATAGGAATGTCGAACTTACACTTAACGTGCGACCTTCGTGTCATGGAAATGTCAGACTTCGATATCATTTTGGGCATGGACTGGTTGTTTACCCACCGAGCAGTGATCGACTGCCGATAGAGGAAAGTGGTAGCTCACACGCAAGATGGAACTCGTTTCCATTTTAAGGGAGATAGACAAGACCCCATAGCTTCAACAAAACATAGGACGCAGTGGTGAGATCAAATTGCGGGTAGGATAGCAAGTCTGATTTTTAATGAGGAGGGCCAAGGAGAATTAGAACTTTTGTGCATAGTATGTGAATATGCAGATGTATTTCCTATGGAGTTACCAGGATTGGCCGGTTATTACCGGAGGTTCATCCAAGATTTCTCCAAACTAGCTAAACCAATGACCCGTTTGACGCAAAAAGGAGTAAAGTATGAATGGGACGAAGCTTGCGAAAAATCCTTCCAAGAGCTAAAGAAGAGGTTAACTAGTGTGCCAATTTTGACCATCCCAGAATGAGAAGTGGGGTATACTATGTATTGCGATGTGTCTAAAGAAGGGTTAGGGTGCGTGCTCATGCAAAATGGAAAGGTAGTCACATATGGATCCAGGCAGTTAAAACCTCATGAGCGCAACTACCCCACACATGACTTGGAGTTAGCAGCCGTAGTTTTTTCCCTAAAGCAATGGCGACATTACCTGTATGGGGAACAATTTGAGATTTTCACAGATCACAAGAGTTTGAAGTATCTATTTACACAGAAGGACCTTAACTTGAGACAGAGATGATGGATGGAGTATCTTGAGGATTTCCAGTTCACTCTCTCATATCACCCCTGTAAAGCCAATGTAGTAGCAGATGCTCTAAGTCGCAAGAGCAGAGGGATGATGGCTAAGATCTTCGTCAAGGAATGAAATATGGTTAAGACACTCAATGAATTCAAGATCCAAATAGAATCTCAAGATACAAAAGCATATCTTAGTGCACAAAAGGTGATGCCTAAGTTGATGAATGAGATCATGGAGGCCCAGAAGCACGATCAAGAGGTAGCCTATATCAAGGGACGTCTGGAATCAGGAGAACCCATGCTCAATTGGGTAATTCACTCCGATGGGAGTTTAATATACCAAGGGAGATTGTTTGTACCCAGTAACGAGCTGCTTAAAGAAAAGGTAATTAAGGAATGTCATCATTCTGCATTTGCGGTACATCCAGGAGGGACTAAAATGTACCAAGATTTGAAGAGACAGTATTGGTGGAATGGAATGAAGAAGGAAGTGGCTAAATTTGTAGCGAAATGTCTGACATGCCAACAAGTGAAGGCGGAACATCAGAAACCAGGGAAAATATTGCAACCTCTATCAATAGCCGAATGGAAGTGGGTGATGCAAATCTGATAGGACCCGAACTTGTTCTAGAAACTATTGAGAAGGTCAAATTGATCCGACAACGGTTAAAGACTGCTTAAGACCGTCAAAAGAAATATGCAGAGAGGAGGAGAAGGCCATTGATGTTTGAAGTAGGCAGCCACGTGTTCCTAAAGGTGCAACCTAGGCGTGGAGTCATGCGTTTTGGGAGAAAGGGGAAGCTCTCACCATGATATATTGGGCCTTTTGAGGTATTGGAAAGAGTAGGCGAAGTAGCATACAGACTAGCTCTACCCCCGCAGTTAGCAGGGATACACAACGTCTTCCATGCATGTATGTTCAAAAAGTACATCGCCGACCCGTCACACGTCCTCAAATAGGAAGAAATCAGTCTTGAAAAAGATGTTACATTTAAAGAAGGACCGGTAGCAATACAAGATATTCAAGAGAATAACCTTAGAGGCAAAACGGTTCACTTGGTAAAAGTGCTATGACATCATCAGGGAATTGAGGAATCTACTTGGGAACGCTAGGATTGGGTGAAGGCAAACTACCCCGAACTTTTCGAAGGCAATAGGTAGCTGAATTTCAAGGACGAAATTGTTTTAAGGGGGATAGGTTGTGAAGCCCCTGAAAAATGTATTCTCTTTAAAAACCCTAATGTTTAAATTATTTTCTTAAAGCCCTCACTGTTTTATTTAAATTCAAAATTTTCCCAAAACTAGTACATGTACCTTATACTATAAGAACCATCAATTAATTGAGATCTATATAAATATATACATTGAGGAATGTGTTCCTAGTACCTAGATTGATTTAAAAAAAAAAAAAAATGGCCCCATCACCTTTCCCAATGGCCGGCCACCCTAGAGGGAAATGAGAAGCCTATTTTCAAGAGTTATAATCATGGTATTCTAGAAAAAAAAAAAAAAAAAAAAAAAAAAAAAAACTATTCAACTAGGAATTAACTAGGTGTTGCCTAATCCCAAGGTTAAGCTCCCTAATCACTCCTAATCCATTGAACTCCAAGTAAATCCTAGCTTGTCCATTCAATTCCAACTAGTGGACTTCTATGTCATTTTACACCAAATTGGCCTATAAATATCACCACTCCCTAGCATGGAAAACACAAGCATCACACTCACACACACACATTCGGCCTAGAAGAGAGGAGTCTTGAGAGGAAGGAAGAAGAGAGCCATCTTGTTCAAAGCTTAGCAAGTAAGCCACAACACAACCTTCTCTTTCATTTTTCTTTTTCGAATACATGTTCTTATGGGTTATAAATAATATTTTCAGATGTGTTATTGATGAGTTACTTGTGTTAAAAATGATAAGAGTTGAGCTTGATTCTACCTCTCTTGTATTTCCCCTCATTTCGGTACAAAACTATCTTTTTATACCAATCTCTCAAACTTTCCAAAGGCACACCTTCAAGCAAATTTTCTGAGTTTAAAATATGTTATTTATCATGTTTCCATCACAAAAGAAATGAAAATTTTCCCTCGGTGGACCTCTTTTCTCACAAATCTTCTTGTTTTGGGTATTATACCCTAAGAATCTGTTTTCACAGCCAAATTTCAGAATTTCTAGAAACATGTAGAAAATTATTCTAGACCTCTATTTTATGTTGAAATCTTCCTTAAGGAGTTAGCTTTCAACTAAAATTGGTTTCATGGAAAAATAGTGAGCGGTTTGCAAGAAAATCAAATTTTCATAACGGTCAACGAATCTGGACAGCGCTGGAATGTTTTCTAAATAACTTAAAATCTAGAAAGGCTATCCCATTTCCGAAATATGTTCTGGAAACTAGATTAGATTCTCTACAAATCATAGGGAGGCCGAATCCGGTAAAAATTGTAAAATATCCCTTCTATTCTAATCCTTATGTGATATCGAATCTGGAAATCCTATTATGCATAGGTGTTTTATGCTCTTGTGTTCATGAGAATGCTTATTAGCGTATGATCATATCTTGGCATGATGTTTTACATATTACGGTTATATTCTTATTCTCCTTCATCTTAATGATGCATGTTTATGTGGATATTATTATCTTGTTAAGATTGGTCTAACCTTGTTTTAAGACATTTAACTCAACGGGAAACTTAATTGGGATGGTATTGGGTTTTCGGTCACTTAAGTAAAGATAATAATGTGTGTGTTTACTGGGTATTCAAAGCTCACGGCGTATCATGCCTGTGAAGAGGAACTTATAAATTTGGAGGCAGCGAGCACTAAACCTTCGAAGACTTTTGGCTATCTTAGTAAAGTTAGAAATTTCCTTTTGATGTTTTGTAAGACTCATGTGAAGATTTAAATTTTCTTGGATGTAATGTAACGGAACAAGCTTTTGAATTAAGGATATTCGTGGTTGTTATGTATTTATATTCTACGCATATGTATGAACCTTATCATTGCTTATGAGACCTTGGGTCAATACTTTTTAAGATCTGTCAAAGGGGTAGTGTGCTGCCTAAGAAAGCTGGACTTAGAAGGGAGGCTAATTTGACTCCTCCGGCGAACTGGGATCTTACTTGGTTATTGACCACAGGACTCATTCGTGACACTTTCTTGACTACAATCAATAGTGTAGAAACGGGGCGTCACATAACAGGCAAATGAGGATGGATATATAGATTTTCCTGAATTTTATAAGAAAGCACACAAGTCCAAGAAGATGGAAGATTGGATTGACCCCAAATGTGGTGAGCTACATGTGAGTATTGAATGTTGAAACCAAGTGTGTTGCATATCAATTAGTAAAGTTGTTTTAAATTCCTTCTCCCATCTTGACTTTATTGTTTTTTTGCCATGACAGGATGATATAGTGAATCTACAAGTGGCAGCCACCGATGCGGGGTTGCAATTGACCCACGAAGAAATATCAAGGCAAGTGCTCGGGGAAAAAAAAAATTATTTGCGTGGATGTGAGATAGGCCCACAACCCTCTTCCATAGCTTCTAGTGCGGCACGAGCACGTGATAAACATATGGAGTCAATGAGAGCGGAACTGGAGGTTCTTCGTGAGGAGCGTCGAAGAGATCACGAGGAGTTACTGAAGGAGAAAGAGGAGCGCCAAAGAGTTCACGAGGAGCTATTGAAGGAGAAAAAAGAGCGCCAAAGAGATCGGGAGGAAATTATGAGGAAAAGAGACCAGTACAACAAGTACAACTCAATCATCTGAACGACGTGGTGTCACGGCTCACAACCCTCTTGGAGGGTTCAAATGGTCATCCTACTATTTGGTAAACAAAATTTTATTGACAAACTACTGCAACTTCTACAAAAAATATGGATCATATTGACATAGAATTGTTTTCTAAAGTTGATATGCAAATTTTTTTTTGTTATGTGCTTCGAATAGGTTTTGAGGCATAATGTGAGTAGACTTTGCAACAACAGACCTGGTGTTTTGATACATTACACAAAGGACCGTAATTTGATTTCCATAAGGTAACTACATGATTTCAATGAAATATTAAGTTCCCCAAAATTGGGTATGATGAGCCTATGAATATGAGGCATATTTACTATATTAGCAGTGATATCCAATTGAATGTCATTTCAAATTTAAGATTAATTGAATAAACCAAGTGAAATTGGAATGAATTTTGATTTAGTACAATATAACTAGTACAACTGGACAGGTCTAAAGTGCATGCAAGCCATTATTGGTTCATAGTGATGAGTTTGAGAGAGAGAAGAGCTGTGAAGATACAATGCAAATTGAGAGCACTGAAAGGTACAAAAAGGAATTGGTCGGTTTTAGTGTTGACAATAAAACCGAACTGAAAACTGATTTTTTAGAAAACTAAAATGTTATTTGAATTTTTGAAGTTAGAAACAGTTGGTAGGTTTTAGTCGAGTCAATCGGTATATATTTTTGTAACGCTTCTATGTACAATGAACCTAGTCATTGTTTCTAGAGTTTTGGGGTCTGTTACTGGACAACAATTTTAGTTGTTATATACCCAATTATTTAACAATATTTACATTTCACAAGTATTTAGTATTAGATGATAGCCCTAAGGTCAATGAAAAAGATAAGTCGAAAAACCCCCAAAAATAGGGCCCATTCGAAGCCCAAAATTCTAAAAAAAACACGCAGGGGTCGACCCTTCGGGCAAGGAGGTCGACCCTTTAGGTAAAAAGACAATCTGGCAACAAGCAAGGGGGTCGACCCTTAGATAGGAGAGAGTCGACCCTATTTTCCAGCAACTAACACAGAAGTTTTGCAACATAAGAGGGTCAACCTCCCCAGACTGGTGTTTACCCTATTTTCCAGCAACACCTCCAGGAACTTCACGAACAGGTAAGGGTCGACCCTTAGGGAGGCTGGTGTCTATCCTATTTTTCAGCAACACTTTTAGAAACACTACAACATGCAAGGGGTCGATCCTTAGGAAGGCTAGTGTCGACCCCAAGGCAAAATTTCTAAGTTTTCAAGCAACTTTTGACAAGAACAAACGCGAACGAACAAACCCAACGAGTTTAAATCGGATTGTACTCCTTCAAAACCAATATACAACAACTCCAAAGACTCTCAGAACAAAAATAAAGATATTAAACACACCTTCCAATAGATTAAAACACCCAAGTGTTACAAATTTCACTGTGCAGGCTATACCCTTTCAAAATAATTTTTGTTGTTTACTTTAGGGTAAATTACAAATACACCTCTTGAGGTTTGGTTAAAATACGAATTGCCCCTGTGGTTTGGAAAATTACAAATACCTCCCTGCCAAAATTTTTTATTTAACAAAAATTAATTGAAAAAGTGAAATTTCTAACTGTTAACCTATACAATAATAAAATTATCTGAATTATTAATTGAAATAAAATTTTAACATTATTAAAAACTATTAATTAACTTGATTTATTAATAAAATGGCCAATTTGTTATGAAATTAGAAACTTTAGGGGCTATAATGTAATTTGTAGAACTATAGGAAGTAATTTGTAATTTAAATAAATCTCAGGGGTATGTTTGTAATTTACCCTTTACTTTTTTTATTAACTAGTGTTAAGCCCGTGATCTGCACAGCTAATGTATATATATTTTTGACATATTCATTTTATCTTAATAAAATACAATAAAAATCACTATATAGTGCATAATAAACACAAAAGATTAAAAATTATGTGAAATATTGACAATGAAATGATAAATTGTAAATCACTTAAACAAATTAAATTATTTGAAAATTAAATGAAAATCAATCCAAATAATAATGTAATTAAATATACACTAATTTCTCATCCATTTAAACCAAAAGTAATAATAAAAATTGTTTGATGATAAAATATCATTACATTCATTTCATACGTTCAGAGTTTTTTGCAATAGTTGCTGAACATAAAAGGCCACTAAACAACAGGGGAAAAAAAATTAAAAATAAGTTAAATTATGAGTAAGAAATTAATAAAATAGAAACAATTTATATTAGTAGTTCCTACATTTTATCTCTCATATCATTTTGCTCTCTATACTTTTAATTTAATCAATTTTGACTCTTAATTTTAAATTTTGTGACTCTTAATCAATTACTCCTTCTACTATTTCCAAATTTATATAGACATAAAGTTATAAAAATTTCACGTCTCTTCCATTTTATAATTTTTTTCCAATCTAAAAAAATGTACTCCATTGATTGGTCTTCCCTTAAAAAAATACTTAAACTAAGAAAAAAATATACACATGCATACTTTGATTTTCAAATAGCCACATGATCGGTAAAAATTCTAAGTAAATTCTCTTATATTGATAGTAAAAACTCTTTTCGATTCCTCTTACATTGTAGTAAAAATTCCTTAGGATTCCCTTACGTCATTATAAGAAGGATGTCAAACTCAAGATTATCATCACTTTTGTTTTATCTTTAGAAGGGAGCTTGGTGCTCTTGTTGTACTAGAGCTAGATTTAGCCGGCTATAAAAATAATTTTTTTTGTATTTTTCATTTTTTTCATTTAAACAAAAATAAATATAAAAAAACGTTGTTAAAATTAAAAAAAAAAAAGATATATACAAAGAAATTGGCTAAAATAACCCAACAACAACTCATATTAAATAGAGAATATGAATATCCATGTGTCATTTAAAATGTGTGGATCATATTCATAATTTAATTTGCACAATAGCTTGTTTTTCAAGCTAAAATCTCTGAATAATTCTTTTTGTATTTCTATTTTTTCCTCATATACTTAAAGAATTATGTTGTGATTGTGTTTTAAAAAAAATTACAAAAACAAAAATTGAGGACCTAATATGCAGCTCTCTTCCCATTGTTATATTTCCTAAACTTTTTAAATATAATTATAGAAGTCTTTGAAGTTTGGTATATATAATTATAACGCCCTCAAAAAAATACCTAAACCCAACATTCAAGATATTCATAGACATACGAGAATGAAGCGTAATTTCCATTTATCAGAGTATTCTTACAAAAGATATTACATGTTGACAACAAAAGTAAATGCCCTATGGGCTTACAACTTTCCAAGCCAACACTTGGTTACAAAAAGAGAGTACTAACTCAAATACATATTAAGCCCTTGACTTGAATTTACATGTAACACCAAAATAACCAAACAACAAAAGGAGTCTTCAACTCTCAGAACCTCCCAAGCTAAGTCCTTGGAGGTGGCATATCACCTGAACCTAAAAATGATGTCCCATATAGGGTGAGCCACAGCCCAGTAGAGATATACTAAACCAAATATAAGCAATGACTAAAACAATAGCATTTGATAGATGGTTAACGCTTATAAACTAGTTATATCACAATACAGTTCCATGATAATTATGTCCATGTTACGTTCCACTTTCCTTTTATTTATCCAAATCATTTCATACACATGGCTCAGAACCTGGCCAAACAATTCAATGAGACTATAACTCATATACCAACACTTCCATATTTCACGATAGATACACATATTTGATGCATCATTATCATATTAAAACACTTCTATACTTCACAAATGATACACAGATTTGCTGTATCAATACTTCAATTTAATACACTGTAACAAGCCCGCGAGGGACCTCGCTACAGTTTGGACTCCCCTTTTTTGTTTGTTACGGTTCTTAATCTGAACCAAAGAGTCCAACTCTGGCAAATCGTTTTGAGAAAAACAGATTTTGAAAAGAAGTGCCAAACATGGACTGCTTTGCCAGATACAGAGTCGCCACCTAAATATTTTATTTTGGGAAATTTAGGAAACCCTGACTCGGTGCCAAAGGCCACGTGTCCGTCATCACAAAAGTTGCCTCGGCTCGGGAGCTTGGGTACGATCGGAGAAGGTCAGTTATGAGCACCCCCTTTCGCCCGGTCCGAAGACCGGCCTCTACTAACCATGATATCCGATTTTGAAAACGTTATGTGTTCTTGTTCCGGTTATTAGCCTAGAATTACTATGTTATGCGCACAGCAAACAAGTATAGACTAGATTGCCTAATTTGGAAACAATCATTGCATATCCGTTTGTTTTGAAAATGCTTTGGAATTTGCTACTCGCAAGTAGGCTAAAACACGGATTTCAACGAGTTTTCCAACTCAAACAATCCAACCTTCACCCACAGGCATTCAAACAGTTTATCTCATATAAGCATTTAGCCACATGGTAATCATGCTGTCATGTTAACATTCACACGTATGCGAGATGCTAAAGCATAAATACTTACATTGTACTCCATGCCAAAACAATAAACTGGTTAGCAAACATGCATGTCCTAGTTCATGTTGAGTGGCTAATGCAACACATGCAAGGATGCAGTTAGAGTAGGCTCGGCTAACCCTAAAGTGGCATGTGAAATGCTACAATTATCATGTATTCAATTTGGATTTGAAAATACAATGTAGTTTGTATGATGTATCGAGCCCGGTGCATGCAAGACAAATGCATGGATGCACGCATGCATTGCATGAGATATGCTAATTTAAACGTGCCCTAATCTACCATCATAAGCGGGTAAATAAAAGGGAAGAAAGACGTGGGGTTGGAAGACATGCACGCACACGCACCCACACCCACACTTATTACAGATTCGCCCTCGCCCGGAGGGACTAAAAGAATAATACAAATTAATCAACTACACAAGCTAATTAAATATTACAAATTGCCTAATTAATTAACAACTAACTAGACTAGGAAAAACAGTAAACCGCCTCGGGAGGAGAGCCTGAATGCAATGCATGCACGGGTCCTGCTCGGGATTGCACTACCATGCATAGACTGCCTCTGTTTTCCCTGCTCTGCCCTTCTGCAGATTGCTAAAATCTCAGAGATGCTTCTTCAGATACTGGGGATCACCACCGGCTGAGTAGAATAGCCACCGGCAGTGAATTGTGGTCATCGGCACAAGATGCATCCATCGGCTGATGATGTACTGCCGGCATCGGAATCTTGCTCGGTAAAGAATGCTCGAACACCGCAACTCACAAGAGATGTGAGGGCGAACTTGCATGGCAATACAATTCACTCAATGTATGCACCAATCATGCCCCTTATCATGTTTGTGACTCAAAGAGGCATGTGCCTCGATTCTCGGACCATCAATCACGCATTTCCATGCATGATGGCCCAAAGAATCAAGCATGCACTTTCATGTCAAATGAAATGCAAACCAAACAAACAAACCAAGACCCAATTCCTATCACCAAATCAAGGAACAAGGCATGCATGCACGCTAAGGATGCAACATGGCATGGCAAGACACTTATGCAAGCATACAAGCAAACATGAGGCAATGCAAACTAATGAAAAGATGGACTTAAACATGATTTAGGCGGCTCTAAATAGGCCTAAAACAGTGGCCAAAGTGCTAAAAAATGAAGGCTAAACACACATGCACACATGCATATTTTGTGGTCCAAACCTTAAGCATTAAACAAGCAACTTTCAAGCACACTTAAAAGAGGCTATCATGGACAATTAGTATGCAACATAAGCTCTGAAAATCATGTTAAAACATGGTGCCAAACCAACTTAAACAAGACAAACATAAGCATGCAAATGGTCCAAATTCTTGAAGCAAGTCAAGAAGGCTTAAACCATGGCTAAGCCGACCGAGCCCCATAAGGCCAAGAAGGCTTAAAACAAGTTCAAGGCAGTCCTTGAGCATGCAAAGGGGACCCTTAGATGGCATCTAAGTGGCTCAAATTCAATAGCATACATAATGGCTAAAACATGGAGCATACAACACAAGCTTTCAAAGCTTCAAAGAGGCATCCAAGGCAAGCATATGAGCATGTCAAAGGGACTGAAATAGCATGCTAAGTGGTTCCAAACCACTAAATTAATGCAAACAATGCATGCTACACATTCACATACTTGAAGCATACAAGCTCAAATACAAAGGAGCTATACTAAGCATGCCAAGATCGACCCAAGCAACTATGGACAAAGGCTAGAACAAAGGCTAAGCCTAAAACCTTCACAAGGCTAAGCCTAAAACATGCTAGAACAAAGGCTAACCACCTAAGGCATATTAAGGCAATAACAAGGCATTACATGATAGGTATGCTAAGCATGCATGGTGTACCAAAACCAACTTAATACAAAGTTAAATCATGACAATATAAGTATAAAATGCAGCCATGGCATGATCAACAAACCTTTAAACATAATGCTCCCTTAGGAGGCCAAAATTGGTCCTTTTCAAGGACAACAAGGAGAGGGGGTGGCCCTCTCCTTCTTGAGACTTTAAGGAACCATCTTCACCATTGAAATCCCTCAAGATTTCAGTGGTGAAGAGGCCCAAACACCAAAGTCCCGAAACTTGCACAAAATAGCACAAAAAGGAGCCTTACAAGGCCTAAGAGGGGTCAAACTCCTCCAAACCACAAAACACTCTTAACAAACAATCAAGAGGGTTAGAAAACTGAACTTTTTTGTGTTATACACTAAGCACAAAAATAGTTCTAAGATAGGTAGAAAAGCAATGCAAAAATGGGGAATAAAAGGGAAGTTTCTTACCCTTGAAGACCACCTTCACAGACAATGCTCCAACAGCCTTCTTTGGCTTAAATCCAGCTCCAAAACACTAGAACAACCTTTCAAAGGTCTCAAATCCAAGAGATGGTGTGTTGGTGTGTGTTTGTGAGCAAAAGTAGGACAAAACACACACTTATAGAGATAGAATATGTATCTAACCCTAACCCTAGAAGTCAAGCTTTACAAAAGTTGTCTAAAATGTCTAACAAAAGTCTAACCCTTGGCCAAAGAGAGGAAGCTCTCCTATATAGGCAATTCCCTCTTGTAAGGCTTACAAAACAAGCCATTCAAGAGGGAAATCCCCCCATACACGTGTATGGAGGGGAATGGGGTGGGTGCCAGCTATCACTGCTGGCACAAAATATCTGCTAAAAGCGGATGAACAGTAGTCGGCTGGCCAAAATTGTCATTTTGACAAAATTGATGGCCGGTCGGCCAAAAAGAGTGCCGGCCGGCAGTATATATTGCCAGTGGACACAAACAACAGCCGGTGGCCTCTAGCCATGGCCGGTGATGTGTAAGGATGCCTCACAAGGCATTTCCTGCCCCTCCAAGGCAAAACACAAGTGTTTGGTGCAAAACCAGACACAAAACGGTCGAGTTCGGAGATCCTGAGGTAAGGCGCGTAGCCGAGACCTCCGGGAATTCCAAACGAACACAAACATGGATGATCACCGGGTGTTCAAACGGTGACGTCCAAGTCTTGAGGACGGTCAAAAATGGGGTGTCTACATACACAGATTTGCTGTATTAATGGAGTCCGTCCCCTATCTCCTCCCAAATAGGTTTGAGAGTCCATCCCCTATCTTTCCTCAAACCATGGAGTACATCCCCTATCTCCTCCCACACAATACACATATTCCAAATATATAAACAATTATCATATACAAGGATAATTCAATAGACATATTTGATGTATTATTCCAACCGTCAAATTCAACGACATATTCAATGTGATTAGTTTCAGTTTTCCCTAATTAACATACAGTGTCTACAACAATCAAGACTATCCTCCACCGATAGCCCAAAGCAGTTATTTCTAAACAGAAAGTAAATGCATTAAACAAATATAATATCAACATTTACATAAGTGAGTGAAAAATTAATCCAACTACACCATTCAATCCCATAACTTCCCAATTTCACAATTTCCAATTCAATTTCATATTTCCCCAAATTAATTATACCAATTAATTTATCACATAACTAGGGCATTTTTTCCTAATCCACAATATCAACCCTAACGTTCATTTTCATCAATAATACAACAATAATTCCATTTCTCAATGTCTTACCTACATATGGGTTTTATTATTTGAAAACCCTTCTTTTATAAATTACACAACAACCCTAACTTTTTCCAAAATTACCCAACATCACCAACTAATTAAAATGACCGAAATTTAAGACAAAAGTCATAAGATGGAGTAGGGTATCCCTACCTCGAAATGAAGAGACCAAAGGAGAAGATAGTGAAAATCCAAAGTGCTCCAAATCCACAAATTTTCAGATTAAAACGTAACCCACATAATCGTCTATCTTTCTTACAAAGAACTTAGGGTAAAAACACACTAAAAATAGATGAAACCCTAGAGAGAAGGTGTATAGAGAGACAGAGAGAGAGAGGACGAATCTAGGGTTTTGAAAGCAAAAGAGGATAAAAAGTGAAGTGTTTCCCCGCTATTGTCTACTGATATAACACAGGCTCGCTCGAGCGAAGGATTGGTCGCTCGAGCGACCAGGCACAAAGAACCCTCGCTCGAGCGTAGAAAGCCTCGCTCGAGCCAACAATGCGAAGCTTCAGGTCTGTAACCAAAAGCACGCTCGAGCGAAGAAAAGCTTGCTCGAGCGAAGAACTCCAAAACATAGTCCTCGCTTGCTCCAAATGGCGAAATCTCTCGAGCCAAGGATTGCAACTCGTGTCGAGCGGACGCAGACGCAAGCTCGAGCGAAGGACTTCTCGCTCGAGCCACCAGACACAAAACTCAACTCTTGCTCGAGCGAAGGAATCTTGGCTCGAGCAAAGGATCTAAAACACAGGGCTTGCTCGAGTGACAAAAGGCTCGCTCGAGCGAAGGACCAAAATTCTGGGCAGCAACCATTTGCTCCCAATCACATCCAACCTATAACAATCCTGTTCAAAACATCCTATAACTCAAATACAAAGTATTGAAGGACGGAAACAAGATATAAACTACAACCGACATCCACGGAACCAAGTCCAGATACAACAACCAAAGGAGGAAGAACCGGGATTGTTATAATAATCATATAGATTATGATTCCAATTAGAATAAGGTAATTCTAGGAATAATAATCACAAAATTTAAGGAAGCAATACTCATAAATTTTGGTAATGATTTAGAGGATTTAAAAATTACCTTAATTTATATAAATTATATTTTGAGCTAATCATAAAATGACATGTGTATTTTAAGTGTTATAAAGTTCAGAAAAATTGAGAAAATTAGAGTGAGACTTTCAACTTCAAAGAGGCGACATATAGCGACCCCGGTCTTTCCCCATTTGGTTGTTGTATCCGGACTTAAGTTCCGTGGATCCCGTTACTATATATTTACTGTTGTCATCCTTTAATTCCTTATTTTTGAGTTATAGGATGCGTTGGGCAGGTTTGTTACAGGTTGGTTGAACTTAGAAACCAAGGGTAGTTGCCCGGATTTTTGCCTTCACACTCGAGCGGGCCTTTTGTTGTTGCTTCTCCCCTCGAGCGGGAGTTTTGACACTCGAGCGTGATTTTCCATCTTCCAGTATTTCCTCTGCAGTGTTGGACGCTCGAGCGGGCGTTTTGACGCTCGAGCTTGAGTTTGTGTGTGACGCTCGAGTTGGGAGTTTTACGCTCGAGCGGGGACCTGGTTCAGCAAAAGTTCTGGGAGTGTGTATCCGTCGCCCGAGCGAGATTTTTGACACTCGAGCGGGAGTCTCTGAGTGACGCTCGAGCGGGGGTTTCCACGCTCGAGCAGGGAGACTCTTATATAAAATCGAGATTCGACTTTTTGGATCACTTTTTCATCTCCTTTTGATTTTAAAACCCTAGAACCGTCTTCTCTCTCTCCCTACACACCTTCTCTCTAGGTTTTTATCTCCTTTTAGTGTGTTTCTACCCTAAGCTCTTTGTATAAAAGATAGAGGGTGACTTGGGCTTTGTTTTAATCTGAGCAATAGTGGATTTGGAGCACCTTGGGTTTTCGCCATCTTCTCCATTTGAGTTCTTCACTTCGAGGTAGGGATTTCCTACTCCATATTATAGGTCTTGTCCTAAGTTTTGGTATTTTTGATATGTTGGTGTCGTTTGGTGATTTTGGGAAAACGAGGGTTTGTATCATAATTTGAGAAATAGGGAATTGTTTATTTATTAAATTCCATGTGATTGTGAATCATGAATAATGACATAGGTAGTGTCAAGTTGATAAAATTGAACCTTAGGGTTAATTTTGAGAAAAGGGGGAAAAGCCCTAATTGTTGTAATAAATTAATTTGTATAATTAATTTTGGGGAAAGATGTGGAATTGAGTTTAATTCATGAAATTGGGGAATTATGAGATAAATGGTGTAGTTGAATAGTTTAATCACTCACCTATGAAAATGTTAAGTTTACATTTGTTGATACATTTATTTCCTGTTTAGAAATAACTGTTTTGGGCTATCGGTGGAGGATAGTCGTGATTGTTGTAGACATTGCATGTTGATTAGGGAAAACTGAAACTAATCACATTGAATGAGTCATTGGATATGACAGTTGAATTAATACAGGGAATCTATGTATTGATTGAATGTTGTGTATGACAAATGTTTAATACATTGTATATGCATATTGTTTTGGAGGAGATAGGGGATGTACTCCATGGTTTGAGGGAAGATAGGGGATGGACTCTCAAACCTGTTTAGGAGGAGAAAGGAGATGGACTCCATTAGTACAGCGAATATGTGTACTTATTGATTTATGGAAGTGTTTTAGTATGAGCCTTAGTCTCAATTGATTTGTTGATATTGGAAGTAATGTTGATATGAGATGTAAATCTCATTATTATTGTTTGGCCAGGTTCTGAGCCATGTCTGTACAATTGGAAAGTTGATTAATAACGTAAAGAGAAACATGTCATGGACATTATTGTCATGAAACTGTAAAGTGATATAATGGATTTAACTGTGTTAACCATCTATCGAATGCTATTGCTTTAGTCAATTCTTATATTTGGTTTAGTATATTTCATTGGTCAGGCTCACCCTATACGGGAACATCATTTTCAGGTTCAGGTGATATGCTACCTCCAAGGACTTAGCTTGGAAGGATTTGGAGTTGAAGACTCTGTTTAGTTGGTTGTTATTTTGTTTTATTTTGATATTACATGTAAACTCAAGCCAAGGGCTTAATGTGTAATTGAGTTAGTACTCAGACTTTTGTGTCCAAGTGTTGGCTTCGAAAACTGTAAGCCCGTAGGGTATTTATTTTCGATGTTACATGTAATGTCTTTTAATAAGAATACTCTGATGAATGGAATAATGTTTTGTTTTCTTTTACCAATGCATGTCAATATTGTATATATTATGGGTTTATTTTGAGGGCGTTACATGACAACACTTTTACTTATATTATACAATAATAATATGATTTTATCATCTACCAATACTCTATTAATTTAATTGTTTACACGAATGATTTGTTTGATAAATTTTACAAAATAAATGATTTACATATAGAGATAACATGAATTGCGTTGTGATAGAACTAGCATATCACCCGTGTTATGCACGGGATAAAATAATATATAATTTATTAAAAATAAGATAATTATATTTGCATTTTTTATATTTTGTCTCTTGTAAATAAAATTTTACATATAAGTTTAAGTGTTTTGTTTCAAATATTCCTTTATTATAACATATAGTGTAGATAAATTAAAATTGTTGTATTAACAATTAATAATTAAAATTATGCTTTGTTATAAAAAAAAAAATGACATAGTTATAATATTTCACTATTTTAGAATAAAAATATATGAATTTTAAAAATTTGTCATATTGATTTTTGAAAGGGAAATAATTAAATAAATTTTAAAAACTTAATGAGTAAGAAATAATCATCGTAAAAAATAAAATTTCTAAATGCTCTACCATATAAGAATAAAATTGGTTGAATTATTTATTGAAATATACTGTTGACATCAATAATAGCTGTGACTAAATGATTTATTGGTAAAATGACCATTTATGTAATGACTCAATAAAATAAAATAAAATGTGGTGGTGATTGTTTGGTGTGTATGGTCAGCATGAGGATATTGTTTTGGGGTGGTGGAAAATTATTTTTTTTTAGGGAGGAATAAAATATGATTTTGTCACGCCCTCAAAAAATAATAACCCAACATACACAATAATAAGATGCGGTACTTAAGAAAATAAACCACAATTCATTCATCAGAGTATTACTAAATAAAGACATTACATATAACATCCAAAATAAATGCCCTACGGGCTTACATCTTGCCAAGCCAACACTTGGACACAAAAGAATGAGTTCTAACTCAAATACAAATAAAGCCCTAGGCTTGAATGTTTACATGTAATTCAAATAAAAACAAATAACTAAAGACAAGGCTTCATAGTCCAAATCCTTCCAAGCTAAGTCCTTGGAGGTAGTGAATCACCTGGACCTAAAAATGATGTTCCCTTATAGGGTGAGCCACAGCCCAGTAGAAATATACTAAACCAATTATAAGCATTGAATAAAGCAATAGCATTGAATAGATGGTTAACCATGATAATCAATTATATCAATATACTGTTTTAAGACACTAATGTCTATGACATTTATCAATTTCCATTATTATCAATATGGCTCAAAACCTGGCCAAACTTACAACTGTGAACTATAAAGCATATTCACATTACTTCCAATATCGACAACACAAATGAGACTCAGGCTCATATCAAAACACTTCATACTTCCAGATTGATACACATTTTAGTGCTGTATCAAATAAAACACTTCAATATAAATAAGCACACATAAAAGTGATGCTAATGGAGTCCATCCCCTATCTCCTCCTAAACAAAATCCGGTTTAGAGGTCCATCCCCAATCTTCCCCTAAACCGTGGAGTACATCCCCTATCTCCTCCCACACAATATGCATATGCAATGCTCAACCAATACATCTATTTTTTTGTATTAATTCGATAGTCAAAATTAATGACTTAGCCAATGTGATTAGTTCCAGTTTGCCCTAATCCACATGCAATGTCTACAACAATCATGACTATCTTCTACCGATAGCCCAAAACAGTTATTTCTAAACAAGAAATAAAATATAACAACAATAATAATCTCAACATTTAAATAGGAGAGTGATTAAATAATCCAACTACACCATTTAAACTTATAAATCCCCAATTCTCTGAATTCAACTAATATTTCCAATTTTCCTCAAATTAATTGTACAAATCAATTTATTAAAACAACTAGGGTTTTTCCCAAAATTACCAAAATACCCCCACCATATTAAAGTACCAAAACTTAGAACAAAACTCATAAGATAGAGTAGGAAATCCCTACCTCGAAGAAATAACCCAAAACTTAGAAGACGAAGATGATGACCCAAACTCCAAAGTGCTCCAAAACCAAGATTGTTCAGATTAAACTGAAGCCCTCGACCCACACTATCTTTTTCATAAAGGATCTAGGGTAGAAACACACTCTAAGTAGATCAAACCTAAGAGAAAAGGTGAGTAGGGAGAGAGAAAACTCGAAACTAGGGTTTGGGATCAAAAAGAGGATGAAAAACTGTTTAAAATCCCGCTGCTGCCTATTTAAACTGGATAGGCTCGCTCGAGCGAAGACATGGTCGCCGGCGACCGACACAAGAACGCTTCGCCGGCGAAGAAAATCTCGCCGAGCCAAGAATGCAATGCTTCAGTTCTGCAACCCGTAAGCATGCTCGGCGAAACGCCGCCGAGCGAAGAACTCGAAAACATACACCTCGCTCGCTCGAGCGAAGAAACACTGCTCTCAGGTCTATACCAGACGCAATCTCTCGCTCGAGCGAAGAAACCCTGGCTCGAGCCGCCAGAGACAAAACTCAACCCTTGCTCGAGCAACCAAACCCTCGCTTGAGCGACCAAACCAAAAACTGTGCAGCAACACTTGGTTTTCGGACCCAACCAACCTGAAACAAACCTGCCCAACACATCCTATAACTCAAATGAGAAAATAAAGGACGACAGCAACAATTATACAATGATAGGATCCACGGAACCTAAGTTCGGATACAGTAATAAAATAGGAAAAGACCGGGGTCGCTATAACCTCCCCCCCTTAAAGAATCTCGTCCCCGAAATTAAGCATAAGTTTTTCAAAAACAGGTTTTTCTCCAATTCCGACAATATGACAATACAATAATAAACCACTTGACCCAATACCGGTCATTTCATCTCTTATCAAGAGGCATTTCACAATATGTAAATAAAACAACATATATTTCAACCTCAGACAAGATTATGCATTTTCCTTCCAATTTTAACAATTTCAATATACATGATTCCCATTTTCATATCATATTCAATTCCATGATATATATAAAACACATTCAATCTATAAATGTGACATTCCACTTCCATTATGAAGCAAATTTCAAACAACTATCATTAAACCAAAACATTCTCAATGTTTTACAAATTAAGACATATATATAAAATCCTTAAGTCCAACAATATTATAAAAAATTACATATCAATAAACATGTCCGGATATTTCTCGCGGACTTCCAACTCACGTTCCCAAGTGGCTTCCTCCACCCCGTGATGTTTCCACAAAACCTTTACCAAAGGGATGGTCTTGCCTCGCAAAACTTGATCCCATCTATCCAAGACTCGAATTGGTCTCTCCTCATACGAGACATCCTCGTCAACCACTAAATCAGTCCAATCCAACACATGTGATGGATCCGGCTCATACTTCCGAAGCATACTCACATGAAACACGTCATGTACTCCGGACAACTGCGGTGGCAAAGCTAAACGATAAGCAGCCTTGCCAATCCTCTCAAGGATCTCAAAAGGACCTATGAACCGAGGGGACAACTTCCCGCTCTTCCCAAACCTCATCAATTCCCGTCTAGGTGATATCTTCAGAAAGACATGATCACCCACCTCAAACACCAAAGGTCTCCTCCTACGGTCGGCATAAGATTTCTGACGACTCTGGGCTGTAACAAGTCTCTTACGGATAAGCTCAACTTTCTCCGCTGCTTCTTACCAACTCCGGACCCAATAGAGGTGCATCACCCACCTCGGCCCAACAAACTGGAGATCTACATGGTCGGCCATACAAGGCCTCAAACGGTGCCATACCAATACTAGACTGGAAACTGTTGTTGTAGGCAAACTCCACCAAAGGCAAGTGTCTCTCCCACGACCCACTGAAATCAAGAACACAACCCCAAAGCATACCCTCAAGGATCTGAATAGTACGCTCGGACTGCCCGTCAGTCTGAGGATGATAAGCCGTGCTAAAGGTCAACTTAGTGCCTAAGGCACTCTGCAAACTCTGCCACAACTTGGCAGTGAAACGAGGATCTCTATCTGAGACGATCGTCACTGGGACCTCGTGCAACCTCACTATATCCCGAATGTACAAGTTGGCAAGATAATCTATCGAATCTCTCACGCGCATAGGAATGAAGTGCGCCGACTTAGTCAACCGGTCTACAACCACCCAAATAGCATCACTACCCCGCTGAGTCCTCGGAAGACCCACAACGAAGTCCATAGTGACATGCTCCCACTTCCACTCGGCAATAGGCAAGGGTTGCAACAAACCCGCTGGCCTCTGATGCTCGGCCTTCACTTGCTGACAAGTAAGGCACTTAGACACGAAAGCTGCCACATCTCTCTTCATACCCCGCCACCAAAACTGGCGACCTAAATCCCGATACATCTTAGTGCCTCCCGGATGCACCGCAAGGAGCGAATGATGAAACTCTCGGAGTACCTCCTCTCGGCAAGACTCCGGCACAAACAGACGGTCTCGGTATCTCACACTCAGGTCGGGATACACCGTCAAACCCTTCTCAACCTTCCCACCGGAAATCTTCTCACGGAGGGATTCTACCTCAAGGTCACCTCTCTGAGCCTCTAACACTCGAGTCACAAGTGTAGGCTGTGCAACAACAGAAAACAATGCCGCAGCCTCAACCAGAAGCAAATCGAACTCTCTAATTGCACCCAACATCTTCCATTCTCGGATGGCTATACTAGCAACGTCACCAACAGATTTCCTGCTAAGGACATCGGCCACAACATTGGCCTTCCCCGGATGATAATGCAACTCGAAGTCATAATCCTCAATAAACTCCATGCACCTCCTCTGCCTCAAATTCAAGTCTTTTTGTGTAAACAGATATTTCAGACTCTTATGATCCGAGAATACCTCGAATTTCTCACCATATAGATAATGCCTCCAAATCTTTAAGGCAAATATCACAGCTGCCAACTCTAGATCGTGCGTAGGGTAATTCTTCTCGTGAATTTTCAACTGACGTGAACCATAGGCAACAACTTTCCCCTCTTGCATCAACTCACAACCCAGACCCTCTCGTGAAGCGTCACAATAGACTGCATAACCCAACCCTCTCTTCGGAATAATCAATACTGGAGTGGTGGTCAGTCTAACTTTCAACTCCTAAAACGACTTTTCACAAGTCTCACTCCATACAAATTTGACTCCCTTCCGAGTCAATCTAGTCAAAGGCGAAGCTAACCTGGAGAAATCTTTCACAAACCGGCGATAATACCCAGCTAATCCCAAAAAACTACGGATCTCAAACACACTCTTAGGCTGTGCCCAGTCTTGCACTGCCTCCGTCTTAGATGTATCAACAGACACCTTCCCGTAAACGACATGGCCTAAGAATTTCACCTCTTCTAGCGTAACTCACACTTCCCAAACTTAGCATAAAGCTTATGGGCTCTAAGTAACTCAAGCACCACTCTCAAGTGTTCCTCGTGCTCCTCCTCTGAAGGTGAATAAATCAGAATGTCGTCCACAAAGACGACTACAAAACGATCTAAGAATTCTCTGAAGATCCGGTTCATTAAATCCATAAACACTGCCGGTGCATTGGTGAGCCCAAATGGCATCACTAGAAACTCATAGTGGCCATACGTCTGAGAATGCCGTCTTCGGAATATCCTCCTCCCTGACTCTCAACTGATGATAACCCGATCTCAAGTCTATCTTAGAAAAACAACGGGAACCCTTCAGTTGATCAAACAAATCATCTATATGAGGCATAGGGTACTTATTCTTAACCGTAACCCGATTCAATTTTCGGTAATCTATACACAGTCTCAAAGCACCACATTTCTTTTTAACAAAGAGGGCTGGTGCTCCCCACGGCGAAACACTAGGACGGATATAACCCTTATCTAACAACTCCTGGAGCTGAATCTTCAACTCAACTAACTCGGCTGGGGCAAAATGATAAGGTGCCATAGAAATTGGCGCCGTGTTGGGCACTTGGTCAATAGAGAACTCAATCTCTCGATGCGGTGGCAAACCAACAAGATCCACGGGAAAAACGTCCGAGTACTCACAAACCACCCTTGGCAACACAATCTGAGCCTCATCAACCTCACTAATCGAAAGATTAGCAAGTAGACCACTAAGCTCACTCCGCCCTCGTGAAACATACCCCGGTGGCAAAATACTACCAACCCGGTCCCCCAAAAAATGAAAACACTCTCCGCTAACGGTACAGCAAGTGACCCTCTGACGGTAGCAATCAATAACTGCCCGGTATGACGATAACCAGTCCATACCCAAAATAACATCAAAGCCCTTCATAGGCATAACTAAAAAAGAAAATGGGATTCTATGATCATCGACCTCTATATCACAACCCTTAACACCTTGTTTCAAGATCAATTCACCCCCAAGAGGTGACACTACACAGATAGGAGATGCTAACTGAGCTAACTCCAACTCCAAAACAGATGCAAATACAGCAGACACAAAGGAATGAGATGCACCCGTATCAATCAAAACATTAGCAACCGAGTTGCAAAACAAGAAGGTACCTCTCACAACCGATGGAGCCGGTACAAGGTCTCAGTGATAAAGATACACGCCCAGACAACCTCGATCAACTGCTCACCCCTAGGAGCATAAGATCTTTGCCTGATCGGGACGATGAAGCCCCTGATTGGCCCTCGAGGCTCGACCGAGCTAGCCGACCTAGAGTCTGTCTCAAACCTGATGCACTAGGTGTGCCACCCAACTGCGGGCAATACCTCTTCATGTGCCCTGCCTGACCGCACTAAAAACAAGTGAGCGGCTGGCCTCTACCTTGACTTTGGCTCTGAGATCGAGCCGAAGAAGATGCTGTTCTCTGCCCTCCTCCCCTCTGAGGACAAACTGGAGACTTGTGGCCCAGCTGGCCACACTTGAAACAGGTAATGTCTCCCTGGCTGCCTTTCCCAGAACTTGCACTCGGCACTGGAAAAGTGGATCTAGAAAAGCTACCCTGAGACTGCTGAGGAGTAAAACCTCTCTGCCTCTTGCCATCACTCTGGCCATCCTGACTCCTCTTGGATCCTTTCTGCCCTTCCTCCTCCTCTTGCATCATGATCTCCGTATGGGCTGTAGCATCAACCAGACGCCCATAATCCCGAATCATAGACCCAACAATTCTCAACTTGAGGCCACGCCTCAACTTCTTCTCAAACTCAATGCAACGGCGTTCCTCAGACGCCACCAACTCAGGTGCAAACCTAGACAAACTAGTGAATCTGACCTCAAACTCGGCCCTTTGAAGAACTTCAAATCGCTTAAGGCAGAATCGGTCTCTCGGCTTCTCACGATTCTGGAGCTAAAAACCTCTCCTGGAAAGCATTCACAAAAGCCTCCCACGTAGCTCCTATGCGACCCTTGGTGAACTTCCACCACTGACCCGCATCCCCCTTCAGCTGGAAAGATGCCAAGGTCACCTTCAACCCCTCGTCTTCGATGCCAAGCATCTCAAACGTCTTCGTTGTCTGTTCGAGCCATTCATCTGCCTTAAGCGGCTCTTTTGGATCACCCACAAATTCGTCCGGATTGGACCGGAAGAACTCCCTCTTCAGAAAAGAAGGTCCAGCATCTGCAACAACAACTTGGGCTGGATTCGCAGCCCTCAGAATGCCAACCGATTCCTGAATGCCCCTGCTATCTCCCGGGCTAAAGCGCCCGCCTTTCTTGGCCTCTTGGCTCGACATTGGCACGACCAACACCCTCTGCCTTCTTGGGAATCTCAGACTCTTTGGAATCTCCTCTGGCACAGGCACTTCCTGCCTACCCGGCCTACCACGCCTACCGCGTCCTCGTCCTCGTCCTGACATCCTAATACAAGAAACAAAGACGTTAGCACATTAATAAATGTGCCGAAGCTAAACACTCTCGTCCTAATGCATTGGACAACAATAATTCATTCCACGTAAGCACATAATCACATAAGCACCTACGAATTTCATTCCCAGATAATGATAGTCCTAAAGTGTTACTATAGTTCCGGTTGGAAGCAGCAGTGATCAAGTGCCTTTCCAACAAGACTACTAGAAACTCAAGGGTCCAATCAACATCCCAGAAACTACGTTCCATACTCACATAATCACATAATCATGTTATCAAATAAGCATACAACAGTACATTAAGTCTCTATCAAACGAGACGAACCCAATGTGATACTAATCACTTCCCACGTACCCAAAGTATTCAAACCCGGTACGCTTTGATACCAAGTTGTCACGCCCTCAAAAAATAATAACCCAACATACACAATAATAAGATGCGGTACTTAAGAAAATAAACCACAATTCATTCATCAGAGTATTACTAAATAAAGACATTACATATAACATCCAAAATAAATTCCCTACGGGCTTACATCTTGCCAAGCCAACACTTGGACACAAAAGAATGAGTTCTAACTCAAATACAAATAAAGCCCTAGGTTTGAATGTTTACATGTAATTCAAATAAAAACAAATAACTAAAGACAAGGCTTCATAGTCCAAATCCTTCCAAGCTAAGTCCTTGGAGGTAGTGAATCACCTGGACTTGAAAATGATGTTCCCTTATAGGGTGAGCCACAACCCAGTAGAAATATACTAAACCAATTATAAGCATTGAATAAAGCAATAGCATTCAATAGATGGTTAACCATGATAATCAATTATATCAATATACTGTTTTAAGACACTAATGTCTATGACATTTATCAATTTCCATTATTATCAATATGGCTCAAAACCTGGCCAAACTTACAACTGTGAACTATAAAGCATATTCACATTACTTCCAATATCGACAACACAAATGAGACTCAGGCTCATATCAAAACACTTCATACTTCCAGATTGATACACATTTTAGTGCTGTATCAAATAAAACACTTCAATATAAATAAGCACACATAAAAGTGATGCTAATGGAGTCCATCCCCTATCTCTTCCCAAACAATAAAACACTTCAATATAAATAAGCACACATAAAAGTGATGCTAATGGAGTCCATCCCCTATCTCCTCCTAAACAAAATCCAGTTTAGAGGTCCATCCCCAATCTTCCCCTAAACCATGGAGTACATCCCCTATCTCCTCCCACACAATATGCATATGCAATGCTCAACCAATACATGTATTTTTCTGTATTAATTCGATAGTCAAAATTAATGACTTAGCCAATGTGATTAGTTCCAGTTTGCCCTAATCCACATGCAATGTCTACAACAATCATGACTATCCTCCACCGATAGCCCAAAACAGTTATTTCTAAACAAGAAATAAAATATAACAACAATAATAATCTCAACATTTAAATAGGAGAGTGATTAAATAATCCAACTACACCATTTAAACTTATAAATCCCCAATTCTCTGAATTCAACTAATATTCCCAATTTTCCTCAAATTAATTGTACAAATCAATTTATTAAAACAACTAGGGTTTTTCCAAAATTACCAAAATACCCCCACCATATTAAAGTACCAAAACTTAGAACAAAACTCATAAGATGGAGTAGGAAATCCCTACCTCGAAGAAATAACCCAAAACTTAGAAGACGAAGATGATGACCCAAACTACAAAGTGCTCCAAAACCAAGATTGTTCAGATTAAACTGAAGCCCTCGACCCACACTATCTTTTTCATAAAGGATCTAGGGTAGAAACACACTCTAAGTAGATCAAACCTAAGAGCAAAGGTGAGTAGGGAGAGAGAAAACTCAGAACTAGGGTTTGGGATCAAAAAGAGGGTGAAAAACTGTTTTAAAATCCACGCCTATTTAAATCGAAAGGCTCGCTTCGCGAAGACATGGTCGCCGAGCGACCGCACACAAGAACGCTCCCTCGAAGAAAATCTCGCCGAGTTAAGAATGCAATGCTTCAGTGCGCAACCTGAAGCATGCTCGGCGACAGAATGCTCGCCGAGCGAAGAACTCGAACATACACCTCGCCGCTCGAGTGAAAAGCTCGCCGGCGAAGAAACCGCTCTCGTGTCTATACCAGACGCAATCTCTCGCTCGAGCGAAGAAACCCTGGCTCAAGCCACCAGAGACAAAACTCAACCCTCGCTCGAGCGACCAAACCCTCCCTCGGGCGACCAAACCAAAAACTGGACAAGAACACTTGGTTTAGGACCCAACCAACTGAAACAAACACAACACATCCTATAACTCAAATGAGAAAATAAAGGACGACAGCAACAATTATACAATGATAGGATCCACGGAACCTAAGTCCGGATACAGTAATAAAATAGGAAAAGACCGGGGTCGCTATAGATTCACCACTTAGCTGATGCTTTAATAATTTCTCAACATCATGATGTTGAGTTAGTGGTACCGAAAAGCAGCATGTGGAGGGTATTATTATTATTTTTATTATTATTATTTTTTGGCCTTTAATCATAACATAACCATCTGTTCCACTCTCTCTCTCTTCTCTCTCTCTCTCTCACACACACACACACACACACATACATTTTCTCTCTCATCACTTCTTCAGAAAATTAATTGATTTAGCAGAGGCAATAGCGATCGGATTCAATATATTTTACGTTCATTTATATTAGTATTACAGTGTTAAAGGAAAATAAGAGCTCATTGGTGAAGCAGTGATGGAGATCTTTTCGGCTTGGAAGCTCACTTTCCAGAAACCATGTGCTATCATGTGGTTTTGGATTTTGCTGCTACTCTTGCTACAAAATAGCAGAGGGATACTCTCTACTTCAAATTACTTGGTTGGCCTTGGAAGCTATGACATTACAGGAACTGCAGCAAATGTCAATATGATGGGATATGCTAGCTCTGACCACACTGCATCAGTTGTTCACTTTAGGTTGCGAGCTCAAGCATTTATTATGGCAGAGCCGCAAGGTAACCGTGTAGTATTTGTAAACCTTGATGCTTGCGTGGCTTCTCAACTTGTGACAATTAAAGTGCTTGAGAGGTTGAAAACAAGATATGGGAACCTATATACCGAAAACAATGTTGCTATTAGTGGTATTTACACTCACGCTGGCCCTGGGGGTTATCTACAATATGTTGTGTACATCGTAACATCTCTTAGGTTTGTCTTGATCATTTGATGTTATTGTTAATGGCATTGAGGGAAACATCATACAAGCTCATGAAAATCTCCGACCGGGATCAATTATGGTGAATAAAGAGAGAATGAAGGTTTACTTGAGCTAGGGTAGTTGTAAAGAAATTTTCAAGGTGATGACTCATCCCTTGTTGGCTGAAATCTCCATCCTCGACTAAGTCACTGCTTGAGGGGCTAGTGTCATGACAGTTGGTCAATGTAGACTGAGAAATAACACTTCTATCCTGAATAGTATTAGTAGTATCCAATGATTGAATGAAGTCACATGCACCATGTCCCTGTAAGAATTTAAATAGCATTATGAAGCACAAATAGCTTTTAAAGATTTATTTATCCAAGGAGAAAGTAACAAAGAATATAGATGAAGGAAGATTGAAAATGAAGCCACACTGCCCTATTGTAACTGATGTTGGGTTGAAGGAGAAGGCCTCGAGAATCCTTATGTGTTATAACCTAATTTGGCTCCAGATTGGGTTATATATTATTTTTTGTGGTGATTCATTATTGTCAGATGAGGAAATAAATTCTGAAAAGGAAATTGCATTCTTAAAGATTGATTTTTGGGCTTTTCTCCTCTCCTCTTCTAAAGGTAAGGAATTTCTACACTCTAATATGGTTTTTAGCTTAGTTATTTGCTATTGTGTATAGATAATAAGATATGGTTGTGGTTTGGACAAACCTAGGATTTGGGTGTGAATGAAAAGAGGGGTTTTGATGAATATGAGGTAAATGAGTATGAGGCTTGAATATAAGATCATGTTGTGCCAAAATAGTTGATTTTGGTTTTTGGGTTGATATTTGGAATAGAGGGAGATTTTGCCCTAATTTTGATTAAATCATTATTTTGCATAAATAATTGGAATTAACATTAAAAATGTGAAATTGGAAGGTTGTGGTTATAAATGGTAATATTGGATATGTAATATCTCACCTATGGAAGTTTTGAATAAACTATGTATTTTGAGATTGAACATCTCTTAGAAATAATCGTATTGGGCTATCGGTGGAGGATAGCCATGATTGTTGTAGAACTACATGATGATTAGGCAAATTGAAACTAATCAACTGAATTATGTCATTGAATATGACGGTTGGATTAACACATTGAATATGTGCTATAATTGATCATTGTATATGATAATGTGTTTAAATACATTGTATATGTATATTTATTGGGAGGAGATAGGGGATGTACTCCATATGTAATTATGTTTTTAAATACATTGTATATGTATGTTTATTGGGAGGAGATAGGGGATGTACTCCATATGTGATTATGTTTTTAAATACATTGTATATGTATGTTTATTGAGAGGAGATAGGGGATGTACTCCATATATGATTTTGTTTATAAATACATTACGTATGTATATTTGTTTGGGAGGAGAAAGGTGATGGACCCCAATTAAAGCAAGTTGGCTAGAGTGTCCTGGGTGAAAGACCCGAAATTATATATATAAATGGGTGTCGATTCCTTCGAACGAAATATCCATAAAATGAAAAGTTTGAAGTGTTTATGTGTGTTTTGCATAAATGGAAAAACTATTGAGTTGTAATCTCATATTGGTTGTTGAAAGATAAAGAATCTAACTCATGAATTAAGTAGTGCATATGAATTGGAAATGAATTGAAGGAAAATAGAATAAGATTAGGGCTGGGTATAGGGTTATCCAGCCTGCACAAACCGCCCTACCCGATCCGAACCGCACATGTATGGGCGGTTTCGCAAAGTGAATAGGGTAGGGTGCGGTTTGGAATATATAAGATTTGCGAGTTGCGGGCGGGTTGCGGGTTTGGACCGCACCCCCCACAATCGATCCGCACTTAGCCAAATATAATTTCTTTTTTTATAAAAAAACATGTACTGTTCATCATCATCCAGATCTATCTATCTATCCTATCTATCTATTTTTTTTTGTTTTGCTTTTTTTTTTTTTTTTTTTTTGATTATTGCATAGAACAATGCACAGTGATTTCTTGAGTTTATATAAGAATTTTTCTTTGTTTGAATTTGATTATAGCATGAAACCAGAACCAGTACATGATTCATGAGTTTGTAATTTGATTAGATGGAGGATATGTTATCTGTCATGTTTGAATTTGATTATATAAGGACATGTTTGAAATTCAGTATACAGTAGGACATGAGTTTATATAAGGATATGTAATCTGTCATGTTTGATTATTGACCAAAAATAAGGATATTTGACCAAAAATAAATATTTATATAAAGATATGTAATCTGTCATGAGTTTATACAAGAATATTTGACCAAAAATAAATATTTACAAAATGGGAAAAAAAATTCAAAATTAATTTTTAAAGAAAAAAATCCAAACCACAAACCGCCCGCACATCTGCAAACCCTATATGCACAAACCGCAAACCGCACTGCGGGCGGTTGCGGTTTGACTTTTTCCCAAACCGCATACATGCGGGCGGGTCAAAACCGAACCGCAAACCGCACAAAACCGATCCGCGAACACCCCTAAATAAGATTGATCTTAGTGGCATATGAATATACAGGCCTTGTGAATACTTCTGTATCGGTATTGTTTATATACATGATATTTATACCTTTGCTAAACCTCATATATTGTGTTAAATTATTTCTACTGGGTTGTTGGCTCACCCTATGTAACGTCCTCAAAATAAACCCATAATCATACATTCATGATACAAGAAAGAGATATCATATTCCCAACATCAGAGTATTCTTACAAGAGATATTACATGTTGACAACAAAAGTAAATGCCCTATAGGCTTACAACTTTCCAAGTCAACACTTGGGTTCAACAAAAATAGAGTTCTAACTCTTTACACAAAATAAGCCATTGGCTTGATATACATGTAATACACAAAATAATCACAAAAGTAAGCCTTCAGCTTTTACAACCTCCCAAGCTACGTCCTTGGAGGTAGCATATCACTTGCACCTGAAAATGATGTCCCATATAGGGTGAGCCAACAACCTGTAGAGATATGCTAAACATAATATGAGCAATAAGTAAAACATTAGCATTTATCATGTTTAACTCATATAAACCAACTTATAACATATTCCAATTCTATGACAAATATGTCCATATTTCATTCCACTTTCCTTTACTTATCAAATTTTCAATTCATAACATGGCTTAGAACTTGGCCAACAATTTAATGAGACCACAACTCATATTAAAGCACTTCCTTTTTAAATGAGATATCAACTCATATCAAAACACTTTCATACTTCACAATAGATACATATATTTGCTGTATCAATGTCATATCAAAACACTTGCATACTTCACAATAGATACACATATTTGCTGTATCAATGGCATATTAAAACACTTCCATACTTCATAGTAGATACACATATTTGCTGTATCAATGGAGTCCATCCCCTGTCTCCTCCCAAATAATATCTGGTTTAGGAGTACATCCCCTATCTCCTCCCACACAATACAATGTATATAAACACTTATCATATACAATAATCAATCAATACATATATTCGATGTATTATTCCAACCATCATATTCAATGACATATTCAACGTGATTAGTTTCAATTTTTCCTAATCAACATACAGTGTCTACAACAATCAAGACTATCCTCCACCGATAGCCCAAAGCAATTATTTCTAAACAGATAATAAATGCATCAACAGATCAATTATCAATATTTCCAAAGGTGAGTGATTAATTTATCCAACTCCACCATTCATTCTCATAACTTCTCAATTTCGTTATTTCCAAACCAATTTCATTATCTCATAATAAATGTCATTAATTTCACAAATGACCCAATTAATCCCAACTAAGGTATTTTTCCCTTTTTCTCAATATTGACCCAAAGGTCCAAATATTATCAATAGACCTCAATAATTTCATTTTAAGGCTCAAATACACATATATAGTTCAATGGAACAAAAACCCCTCTTTACACATAATAAGGTTTGAAACCCTAACTCCCAAACTTTCCGAACAACAACATCAAATCAAAATGACTACAAGTTTATGTCAAAGACCATAAATATGAGTAGTTATCCCTACCTCAAAGTTTGAAGCCCAAAGGGAAAGATGAAGAAACCCAAAGATGCTCCAAATCAACACTTTTTCGGATCCAAAGATAGCTCAAGCCAAACTCTACCTTTTATACAAAGGAACCAAGGTAGAAACACTCTAGAACTAGATGGATTCTTAGAGAGAGAGAGAGAGAGAGAGAGAGAGAGAGTGTAGAGAGAGAGGCTACCGAAATTAGGGTTTTGAAAAGTTAGAGAGAGGGAGAAAGTTGAAAAAGTGATTTAAAATGACCCAGCTGCGATCTGATATACGTATGACACGTTTGAGCGGAGAATAGGATGCTCGAGTGTCAAACACAAAAACTTAACCCGTTCGAGCGCCAAGGCATAACAGCAAAACACTACCCGCTTGAGCGCAAAGGGACCCGCTCGAGCGCGACCCACTCGAGCGTAAGGAAATCCGCTCGAGCGTGAAAAACACACCTGTAGTATTTTTGCAGACGCACAAAACGCTGAAATGATGCAAACTCCGCTCGAGCGCAAAGGGACCCGCTCGAGCGGATCATCAAAAAAATATGGGCAACAAGAATAGAGACCAAAGCTCAACCAACCTATTCGAAACATGCCCAAGACATTTCTAAACTCAACTTCAAAGAGTTAAAGGACGGAAATGTAATTTATACAACAACCAACACCACGGAACCTAAGTCCGGAATACTATAATCAATGGAGGGAAAAACTGGGATCGCTATACCCTATACGAGAATATCATTTTCAGGTGTAGGTGAATTATTTCCTCCAAGGCAATAGCATGGGTGGACTTTTGAAAAGCAAGGGCATCTTATTTATGCCTTATGTGTGTATGTTTGTTATTTGTAAAACCGAGGGCTTAAAATGTAATGAGCGAGACTCAATTTGTGTAACCAAGCAGTGACTTGGAAAGATGTAAGCCTACATGGCATTTAAATGTTTGTTAAATAGTAAACTCTGATGTATGAAAGTATGTTGTTTCTCATATTTAATCTGCATATGAGTTATCTTTATAGTATTATTTTGGGGGCGTTACAATTTATTATGTAGTAAAAAACTTCAAGGGACATGATATAATTTTTAAAATCACATGAAATAATTCATATTTTAAATAAATTTCGGATGTGTATTTATAATTTATCCATTTATTTAACTACCAAAAAAAAAAAATAACTCAACATGTTTTATCTATAACTTTTTTTTTTTTTTGGTGTACATATAATTAACACATAAGCCATGTCATGGTATCAGAAAGGATTTGGCTTTTTTTTCTTTTTTTAAGTTGTTTAATTTGAGAGAGCGTTTGGAATAAGTAGGTCTATTTTAGAATTGATTCCGATGATTTGAACTGTTCATCTTTTAAAACTCTTTGATTAAAATATTCATATAAAAAAATTAAGACAATTGAATATCAGTAGTTATATATTTAAAGCATATTTGTTTCAAAAAAATAGACGACAAATATACTTTTAAAAATAATTATCTATTTTTTACAATATAAATTTAATTTAAATATATAACAATTAATATCTAATCATCTTAATTTTTTATATAAATATTTTACCTAATAAGTCTTAAAATACGAACGGAAATTAGATTCAAATTACGAAAATTAGATTCAAATTGGTAAAATGACTCCACGGATCACTCCTCCCTCTATATTGTACCAAACCAAACCTTTATAGTTTCGTTGCCTTTTGCCGCCTTTTCACACAGTCACTCACTCACTATCTCTCTCCCTCTCAAACATGGCCAAGTCATAGAATTCCAAGTTCAAGTGTTTCTCTGGCATCCTCCGCTGCCTCCTCTGCATCGGCAGCCTCCCAACCAAACCATTCGACCCCACCACTGACATCCCTACCACCACCACCACCTTCAAAAACCCAAAAAAGAATTTCAAAACACAAGTCAAGACCCCAGGAGTAGTCGCAAGACTCATGGGTCTAGACTCACTCCCAGAACCCCAAGAAGGTTTTTAGGAGAAAGGAAGATCAGAAGGAAAAAAGTGGAGTTTCTGTGTTTACATATCTAAGTGTAGTTTATGTGTTTACATAGCTAAGTATATGTTTGTAACAGTACACGTTGATGGGTCTTGATGGGTTGCCACCTCAGCAGCCTCTTCATAGACAACATAAAGGGTTCTCGAAAACTTATAGACAATGGACTGCATCAGTATCATCGCAAAGGGATGGAAAACCATATGAACACCGATCAAATAGGAAAGACTCAATGGCGCAGCAAGAATGTAAGGATGAGTATGAAGTTTTGGAAACATCAAAGGTTGAGAGGAGTAGTTACCCAGCAAAAAGGACTATAAACTCAAAGCTGTCTGGGGTAGAGATGTCGTTCATTCAACAGAAGTTCATGGCTGACCATGGTTGGCTTCTTGCTCAACTAATTTTTTTAATTGTATGATAGTTGGACTGCCCAGCTCTATTGACTTATGAGCAGTTTTCATGGATTCAATTGGTTGTTTGATTTTTGTTTTTTGTGTTTTTTTCTGTTGAAAAAGGTAGTTTTTCTTTCAAAAGGATGCTACAGGTTTATCCCAACTGTGTTTGGACCCAATGCAAACTGGCTGGTCCAGTCTGCTTTTAAAAGATTCAAAAGGACACATCATGTAATTAAGAAGTTGTTTCCAAAATGCTCTCAAACATTTTTTTTCTAAAAGTTGTGAAAATTTTGAGGACTCATGTTTGTTTTTTTGGGTGTGTGTGTTCATAATACTATTCCTAACTGGAAACCACAAAACAGAGAACAGAAAATAGTGTTATGGTGCTTCCTAGAAAATGGTTCTCTAACTCATTTCTAAAAACAGTTTTTGAAAATAACAAACTAATTGGTCTTCGGTTCAAATATGTCCTATTATTTGTGGATCCATGTTCTCAGTTTTTTCATTGATTTGTAATCTGTTCACCAATAACATAGTTTATTTACTTATACTTGCAAACAAGATTCTGAGTAAAATAGGTGAAGGTTAGTTTTTCCTTCAGCTTCTTTCATTCTCCCTCTATCTGTTCCTTTCCTTCTTTTTTTTTATTTATTATTTATTTTTGTTATTAATATGAGTCTTCTAGACATTGGTATTAATATGAAACACTCACTTTTTGGGTTCCATAAACTTTCAAATTGACATTCCATAATCCCATCATTGTTAATTCATTTGATGAATTAAATCGATAGGGTAATAAAATTGGAAGGACTTTTGGGCAAGTCTTGGAATGTTTAGACAATGAGAACTTGGAACATCTAGCTATGATGGAGAGGATGTTAGGGCTACTGCCACAACATACGATTATTAGTGCAGAGTAAGATCTGTTGTTTTTGCTTGTTTATTTCATACTATTTATCTACTTCATCCCATGTATAAAGCTCTTATTTGTATTTTTTCAAATTTTCGTACGAGAAATATTTCAAGAGGAGTGCACGCTTGGATTGGCTAGAGGGTGCAAGCTCCAAAGAAAGTACGAGGGCAGTTTGGAAATTACCCCGCCTACAGGTAATTGGTAGATTTGTTTATTCTGAATTGTTAAAATGATTGTACACAGCGGGTACTAATTTAACATCATTTCCTTTGTTCTCACTAGCCATTTTTCTAAGTGTTTTGTTTCAAATATTCCTTTATTATAATATATAGTATAGATAAATTAAAATTGTTGTATTAACAATTAAAAATTAAAATTATGCTTGGTTATAAAAAAAATGACATAGTTATAATATTTCACTATTTTAGAATAAAAATATATGAATTTTAAAAATTTGTCATGTTGACTTTTGAAAGGGAAATAATTAAATAAATTTTAAAAACTTAATGAGTAAGAAATAATCATTGTAAAAAATAAAATTTCTAAATGCTCTACCATATAATAATAAAATTGGTTGAATTATTTACTGAAATATACTGTTGGCATCAATAATAGCTGCGACTAAACAATTTATTGGTAAAATGACCATTTATTATGAAGTAAAAAACTTCAAGGGACATGATATAACTTTTAAAATTACATGAAATAATTCATATTTTAAATAAATTTCTGATGTGTATTTATAATTTATCCATTTGTTTAACTACCTAAAAAAAATAACTCAACATGTTTTATCTATAACTTTTTTTTTTTTTTTTGTCTGTACATATAATTAACACATAAGACATGTCATCGTATCAGAAAGGATTTGGCTTTATTTCTTTTAAGTTGTTGTTTAATTTGAGAGAGCGTTTGAATTTAGTAGGTCTATTTTAAAATCGATTCCGATGATTTGAACTGTTCATTTTTTAAAACTCTTTAATTAAAATATTCATATAAAGAATTAAGATAATTGAATATCAGTAGCTATATATTTAAAGCATATTTGTTTCAAAAAATTAGATGACAAATATAATTTTAAAAATAATTATCTATTTTTTATAATATAAATTTAATTTAAATATATTACAATTAATATCTAATCATCTTAATTTTTTATATAAATATTTTACCTAATAAATCTTAAAATAAGAACGGAAATTAGATTCAAATTATGGAAATTAGATTCAAATTGGTAAAATGACTGCACGGATCCCTCTATATTGTACCAAACCAAGCCTTTATAGTTTCGTTGCCTTTTGCCGCCTTTCCACACAGTCTCTCTGTCTCTCTATCTCTCTCTCTCTCTCTCTCTCTCTCTCTCTCTCCCTCTCAAACATGGCCAAGTGACAAAATTCTAAGTTCAAGTGTTTCTCCGGCCTTCTTCGCTGCCTCCTCTACATCGACAACCTCCCAACCCAACCATCTGACCCCACCACCACCATCCCTACCACCACCACCACTACCACCACCTTCGAAAACCCAAAAAAGAATTTCATAACCCAAGTCAAGACCCCAGGAGTAGTCAGAAGACTCATGGGTCTAGACTCACTCCTAGACCCCAGGAAGGTTTTTAGAAGAAAGGAAGATTAGAAGGAAAAAAGTGGAGTTTCTGTGTTTCCGTGTTTTTGTGTTTACATATCTAAGTGTAGTTTCTATGTTTACATGGCTAAGTGTATGTTTGTAACAGTACACCTTGATGAACGGCCACCGAATGTTATTGCCAGATTGATGGGTCTTGATGGGCTGCCTCATTAGCAGCCTCCTCATAGACAACATAAAGGGTTCTTAGAAACTTATCGACAATGGGCTGCATCAGTATCATCGCAAAGGGATGGAAAACCATATGAACACCGATCATATAGGAAAGACTCAATGGCGCAGCAAGAATGTAAGGGTGAGTATGAAGTTTTGGAAACATCAAAGGTTGAGAGGAGTAGTTACCCAGCAAGAAGGACTATAAACTCAAAGTTGTCTGAGGCAGAGATGGCATTCATTCAATAGAAGTTCATGGCTGACCATGGTTGGCTTCTTGCTCAACTAATTTTTTTAGTTGTATGATAGTTGGACTGCCCAGCTCTATTGACTTATGAGCAGTTTTCATGGATTAAATTGGCTGTCTGATTTTGGTTTTTTGTGTTTTTTTTCTGTTGCAAAAGGTGATTTTTCTCTCAAAAGGATGCTGTGTTTATCCCATCTCAGTTGGGCCCAATGCAAATCTGGCCGTCCACCGCTTTTAAAAGATTCAAAAGGACACATCGTGTAATTAAGAAGTGGTTTCCAAAGTGCTCTCAAACATATTTTCTGACTGTTGTGAAAATTTTGAGGTCTCATGTTTCTTTTTTTTGGGTGTGTGTGTTCATAATACTATTCCTAACTGGAAACCACAAAATAGAGAACAAAAAATGGTGTTATGGTGCTTCCTAGAAAATGGTTCTCTAACTCATTTCTAAAAACAGTTTTTGAAAATAACAAACTAATTGATCTTCGGTTTAGATATGTCCTATTATTTGTGGATCCATGTTCTCAGTTTTTTCTTTGATTTGTAATCAGTTCACCAATAACATATTTTTATTTACTTGTACTTGCAAACAGGATTCTGAGTAAAATGGGTAAAGGTTAGTTTTTCCTTCAGCTTCTTTCTTTTTCCCTTTATCTGTTCCTTTCCTTCTTATTTATTTATTTATTTATTTTTTATTAATATGAGTCTTCTAGACATTGGTATTAATATGAAACACTCACTTTTTGGGTTCCATAAACTTTCAAATTGACATTCCATAATCCCATCATTGTTAATTCATTCGATGAATTAAATCCATAGGGTAATATAATTGCAGGGACTTTTGGGCAAGTCTTGGAATGTTTAGACAATGAGAACTTGGAACATCTAGCTATAATGGAGAGGTTGTTAGGGCCACTGCGACAACATAGGATTATTAGTGCAGAGTAAGATCTATTGTTTTTGTTTGTTTGTTTCATACTATTTATCTACTTCATCCCATGTATAAAGCTCTTATTTGTATTTTTTCAGCCTTCGTGCTGAGAAATATTTCAAGAGGAGTGCACGCTTGGATTGGCTAGAGGGTGCAAGCTCCAAAGAAAGTACGAGGGCAGTTTGGAAATTACCCCGCCTACAGGTAATTGGTAGATTTGTTTATCCTGAACTATTAATATAATCATATGCAACAAGTACTAATTTAACATCATTTCCTTTGTTCTCAATAGCCATTTTTCCAAGTGTTTTGTTTCAAATATTCCTTTATTATAGCATGTAGTATAGATAAATTAAAATTGTTGTATTAACAATTAATAATTAAAATTATGCTTTGTTATATAAAAAAATGACATAGTTATAATTGAGAAGGAGATTTTATGAGCTGGAAATGGGCCATGGTAAGGGCCGGGCAAGTTGAAGGCCGAGCACGTTTGGGCCAGGATAGCTTTGGGCTTGCATGGAGAGGGGGGTTGCTCGGCTAAAGCCCAAGACTGAGCTAATTGTACTTGCCTGTGGGAGCCATGCTAATATGCGTTTCGGGCAGATGGTTCACGGCTTTAGCTCGGTAGGAAGGCCTTTGCTTTACCCACGTGACCTATTCCGAGCTCGGCTCGCTGAATGCAATCGAGCTCGGTCGGTATGGAGCTCGCTAGTGAGCATTCAGCATGCGCACGGCACAAACACACTGTGAAGCCGAGGTGATGAGCCGACCGCCAGCTCCACCAAGATATCTGACGCGCTTGGTTAGGTGGTGATTCCGGATTTTGTGCCAGATGGGATAGCGGCACGCGGTCGAGGATTAATGGGAGTAGATTTGGGGTGCAGAAGGTATATAAACATGTTTGCGTCCCCCATGCTAGGCAGATGATCATTTGGTGAGATACACTTAGACATTCAACTCTCTTTTCTCTCTCTCTATCCTTGAGTGTGTGCTAACTTGACCGTCGGAGGGGTTTTTCGGCCACACATCGCTGGGTAGCTCACCGCCGTTGTGTTCGCAGGTCGATCGGACTGACTGGGAGCTTGGAAGAAAGGAGTATGGGCTCGCCGGAATATTTGTTCCCCGTACAATTGGCACCGTCTGTGGGAAACTCATTGAACAAAACCTTGTCTTCCAAGTTCATCTGATCGCCTTTCATGGCGAACAACGACGAGATTCCGTTGTCTGCCATCGACGGTGTTACCCCGGAGTCAGCCAGATGGAGGGAAGGGCTCCTCGCCGTTCTAAACATGGCGAACTTGGAGACTTCACCCGGAGGACATTCTAGAGACGCGCGTGATAAGCGCAGTAGAAGTTTTGGTCATTCTCGGAGCCTAGATGGTCACTGGTAGCGAAGAGAATCGTACGCTAGGCATCTGGAGCACAAGTTAAGGGACCAAGACGCCGTCATCCGGAGAATGGCGGCAGAGATGGAGGATCTTAAACGGCATGTCAAAGGAAAGGGTGTTGCTGGAGTGGGAGACCACAGTGAGCACACCCAACCCTGCCGCTCAGACAGTCAAAGTCAGCGGTACACACCATCCCTTTCTATCACCAGAAGCTACATGGTTGGAGATTCCAACACGCATATAGAAAAGTCTAGCGCGCAAGATAGTACCTATCAACCCTCGCGTCCGGCGACGACGTCGAGGTATTCTTATTCCGCTCGCTCCGAGGATTTGCGGGCAGTCTTGAAGGAGCAGGCTCGCCAACGAGAGACTCAAAGGGTGCCGGCGCTCCAGCGGCTTTCTTATGGGGGACGCGTCAGTGAAGAGGTCGTAATGCCACCACCATGCCCAGCCATGCCTCTCCCCCTAGACACGGATTTGGCAAGGCTGAGTGCCTCCCCCTTTTCCCTTGAGATAGAAATCACTCCGCTCCCCACGGGCTTCCACCAGCCAAAGTTCACACTCTACAACAGAAAGACCGATCTATACATGCATGTAAGCCACTTTCGACAGGTCATGGCCGGACATAGGCGGAATGACGCTCTTATGTGCCTTATCTTCCCGTCAAGTTTGGGCGAGCTAGGCTTGAAATGGTTTGAGAGGCTACTGGAGGGGAGCATTGAAAGGTGGCAGCAGTTGGTGGAAGCCTTTGTGACACGTTTCAAAACCAACCCCAAAACGTTAAAAGAAGTTGACCACCTTCTTAGTGTCATGATGGAGCCGAGCGACACACTCAAGGCATACAACTCTAGATACTGGGAAACCTTCAATGAGATCTTGGATTGCCCAGTCAACCTGGCAATCACACAATATAAGCGTGGTCTCCTGGTCGGACATAGACTGCGGGACTCGCTTACCATGCACCAGCCGACATCCATGGGCCAACTAATGCAGCGCATCAACGAGCACATCCGAGTAGAAGATGATGCAGCAGCATCTACCGCAAAGGCAACTCCGATAGCAATAGACAAGAGGTCGGCTGGCAAGGTGCACGCGGTCGGAGATGAGACCAACCGTTCAAATGATCGCGCCGAGGAGTCTGACCGAGGTTCAAATTGTCGAAATCGGGGTAAGGGTCGGCGCAACGACCAAGATGAATACCCTCGCGACGACGTGGCTGATGCAAACAGAAGGTTGAAAGCTCGGAGGGGCATCACCATGGTCTTTAAGATTCTAATCTATCGCATACTTAGTGAAATCCATGACGAGGATTACGTCTGGTTTCCTGCTAAGTTAGGCGATGCGCAAAAAGGCTTCAATCCGTGGTACCGCTGCACATTCCACCAGAAGCGTGGACACAGGATAGAGGACTGTTTGCCTTTGAGGCAACACTTGGAGGAGCTAGTCACAGCCGGACACTTGGACCTTTACATTGATGGGGGTGTGAAGGCCGCACATTAAGCCTCGGGTGACCCGCGTAGACCAGATGACCTAGAGGTGCCCTCACAAGGAGTTGTTAATGTCATCCACGGCATAGTGGAGCCGGCGCGTGTATGCGAGCTCCGAGGTATGATCAAGAAGGCAGAACACATGAGGGAGGTTTTGTCGGTCCAGCTCGCGATCAAAAGGTGGAAGACCGAAGAGAAAGACGTGATCAGTTTCTCTACAAGGGACTTAGAGCGCATTCAGACGCCGCACAACGATGCCTTAGTGGTCACACTCCACGTCCAAGAATTTGACGTCAAGCGCATCTTGATCGACCAGGGAAGCTCGGTCGAGATCATGTATTACGACGCTGCTCAAAATTTTAAACTCCGAGATACGGACTTGGCTCCGGCAACTTCGCCACTGGTTGGTTTCAACTCGCAACCGGAGTGGCCGTTGGGAAAAATTATTCTGCCGGTCAAAGCGGGATCCGTGGTCAAGCAAGTGGAGTTATGGGTATTGCAAGTGCCGTCCACATATAACCTAATCCTTGGAAGGGGATGGCTTCATGCTATGCAAGCCATAGCGTCGACCTACCATCAAGTGATAAGATTCCCCTCGGCTATGGGGCCAATTGAGGAAGTTTGGGGCGATTAGGTCATGTCGAAGCAATGCTTCGTGGCAGTGAACGGGAGCCGAGCTGCCAAAGGCTTCATCCAAATGATTGAAGGACCGGAAGACCGGGGAGTCCTTGACGACGTAGGCACTAAGGCTGAGGACAAAGCCGTTGAAGAGGTGGTGGAAGTGCGGATCGACACGGAGAGCCCAAACAAGTTCTTCTTGCTTGGATCAAGCCTTACTGCCCAAGAAAGGACTGAGATGGTGGAATTTTTGATGGCGAATATCGAAGTCTTCGCACGGTCGCCTTACGACATGCCCGGCATTGATCTGAATTTTATTTGCCATCACCTCAATGTTTTTCCCGGGGCAAAGCCGATCATTCAGAGAACGTGGAGATCGGCACTACACCACGCTGAGGTAGTCGCAGAGGAGGTAAAGAACTTGCTTGAGGCTCAAGCCATTCAGGAAGTGCACTACCCTCGGTGGATTTCAAACACGGTCGTCGTACCTAAGAAGAATGGGAAGTGGCGAGTTTGTGTCGATTACAAGACCGTCAACCGAGCTTGCCCTAAAGACAGCTTTCCTCTCCCCAGAATAGACCAGCTTGTCGATCTAATGGCTGGACATAACAGGCCCAGTTTTTTCAATGCCTACCGCGACTATCATCAGATTGCCATGCACGGCCCGACCGTGAGATCACCTCTTTCACTACTCCAAGGGGGCTCTTCTGCTACCGAGTCATGCCTTTTGGTTTGAAGAACGCCGGGGTAACTTTCCAAAGGATGGTGACCAAGATGTTTGCTCCTCTGCTAGGCCGGACAATGGAGGCTTATATTGATGATATGGTGGTCAAAAGCCGGCGTCAAGCAGACTACTTGTCCGACTTGGCCGAGATGTTCGCCATTCTCAAACGACACAAGCTATACCTGAATGCATCTAAGTGTGCCTTTGGCGTGGGATCCGGAAAATTCTTAGGCTTCCTAGTCACAAATGGAGTCATTGAGGCAGACCCCACACAAATTAGAGCCGTACAAGAATTAAAGCAGCCAAGCTCGGCTAAGGACGCAAAGATTCGCCTAATGGTCGCCGCTTAATCGATTCATAAGTCGATCTTCAGATCGCCGCTTTTCTTTCAAGCTTTGAAATCAAAGTTCTCACGGACAAAGAATGTGACCGCTTTGGCCGAGCTCAAGGAGTATCCGTCTTTAGCACCATCATGGTAACACCAAGCTCCAAGAACTTTACCTTTATCCGCCGCTTTCAAGATGCGCTTAGTGCGGTGCTTGTTCGGTCAAGGAATCAAGCACCTCCTATCTTTACGTTAGCAAAACCTTGCTATCGGCAGAGTCAAGATACTTGTTGAAAAACTTATGGCATTGATAATGGCCTCCGTGAAGTTGGCACTATTTCCATGCTCATATAATCATTGTTTTGACCGAGTTCCCCCTCAAAGCTTTGTTCGAGCAGGCGGACTTCTTCGGTCAAATTCTCAAGTGGGTGGTCGAATTGGGATAGTTTGACGTCAAGTTCCAGCCACGCACTGCCATAAAGGCCTAGACATTGGCTGATTTTGTTGCCGAATTTTCACCCGGGATTCATCCTGCTCGCCCAAGGATCTTCTGCGCACCGAGGAGCCGAAAAGCCTTTAATCAAGTAACATAGCCCGGCGATGTTGGCAACGCGAGACTTGCGCGCCCCACCGACGAACCTTCTAGTAGTACGACGCTGCAGCCCTGCGGTGTGACAACGGAGTTGGGTTTTATAGACCAACCTGCTCTGTCCGGTGTTGCATCGCCAGAAAGGGAGGAAGTGGAACCGACGAGATCGAACTCCGGCACCAAATGTAAGTTACCATGCACCCATCCACCTACAAGCCTCCCAGGACCCCTCAGAATGTTGGAAACTCTTTGTGGGCAAAATGTGGAAACTTTTCGTAGATGGGGCTTCTAATCGCCACGGTGCCGAGCTGGACATAGTTCTGATTTCGCCAGACGTACTGACCATCAAACACTCTATCACCCTTGGATTCCCTGCATCAAATAATGAGGCTGAGTACGAGGCTCTTTTGGCCGGGCTCAAGAGCACGCTTCAGATGCACACATCCGAGCTAATGGTTTATAGTGATTCCCAATTTGTGGTTAACCAAGTTTCTGGGGTTTACGAAGCTAAAGACGACAGAATGGCAAAATACCAAGATATGGTAAAAGACCACATCAAGTGATTCCAGGCAATAAGGGTCCAACAAATTGGCCGTGAAGAGAACGGCCGAGCAGATGAATTAGCCGGCCTTGCTTCCATGGTCGATAGCACATCTCCCAGCCCTCTCATGATTGAATTCTTTCCGAGGCCCAGCATTGAGGAAGCCGAGTAGACAGAAGTATTCTACACCGAGCTAGGTCCTTCCTAGATGGACCCAATTATCCACTTCCTCAAAGATCGGACCCTTCCCAACGAAAAAAAGGAAGCACATAAAGTCCGGGTGAAGTTAGAGCGGTTTTGGCTCTCTCCATCTGGCGTTTTATACAAGAAGTCTTTCACCGGTCCCTATCTCAAGTGTGTACACCCAGCAAATGGGAAGCTTTCTATACGAATTCACGGCCATATGTGACATACATAGGGGGCGATTCTAGCCTACCGTGCTATCTCGCAGGATATTGGTGGCCATACATGCAAGCGACGCATCGTAGTATGTTCGCAAATGTGAGAAGTGCGGTTTGCCCACCAAATCCACCGCCACCAGGATCTTCTTCCTCACCAAATTTGGCCCTTTGCGATGTGGGGACTAGATATAGTGGGGCCACTCCCAACGGCATCAGGCAATCGGAAGTTCTTCATCGCGGCTACAGACTACTTCACCAAATGGGCCAAAGCTGAGCCTTTGGCAACGATCAAGGAGAAAGACGTCAAACGGTTTGTCTGGCAGAATGTGGTAACACGGTTTGGCATCCCCAAAATTCTGATCTCTAATAACGGCACCCAATTTGACGACCGCCTATTCAGAGGATTTTTTGAAGACTTGAAGATTGAATTCTACAACTTTACCCCGGCTTACCCGCAGTCCAACGGTCAAGCCGAAGCATCAAACAAGACCATTCTTGATGGGTTGAAGAAAAGGCTAGAAAAAGCCAAGGGAAAATGGGCCGAGGAACTCCCAAGCGTTCTTTGGGCATACCGAACGACCCCGCGGCGATCCACCGGGGAAACTTCTTTTACCTTGGCATATGGCATGGAGGCGGTCATCCCTTTGGAAGTCGGTATGCCCACCCTTCGTAGTGAAAGTTTTGAGCCCGAGCTGAATGCTGATGCCATTGCCCTGAAATTGGACCTAGTGAAAGAACGCCGGGAAAAAGGCTCTCATCTATGTGGCCGCCTACCAACAAGAGCTTTCAAGAAAATACAACAAAACGGTGCACCCCAGACCGTTCAAAGTCGGCGACTGGGTTTTGAGGAAAGTCATGGGCAACACCCTAGTGCCAAGTGAAGGCAAATTAGGGGCAAACTGGGAAGGACCCTACAAGATAATCGGTCTGCCGGGCAAGGGGGCATACCACTTGGAGGACTTGGAGGGAAGAGGAATACCCCGGCCATGGAATGCGGCCAACCTCAAATTGTACTATTTTTAGCTTTTGTGTTCCTTTTGTGCAAAGGAATTTTTTGCCTCACTTCAGAATGTAATATTCTTTTTGTCAATATGATAGAAGTGTCTCATCTTTGCTTTAGCATTCAAATTGTTGGTTTTTACTTTGAGATTACAATCGAGATATTTTGCTTTGGTTAACTGAGTTGATGATTTACTCAAACTTTTGTGAATGTCGATCGAGATGTTTTATTCCGGTTGACTAAGTTGATGTTTTACTCAACTTTGAGATTCCAACCGAGATGTTTTACTCCGGTTGAGTAAGTTGATATTTTATTCAACTTAGTGATTCCAACCGAGATGTTTTACTCCGGTTGAATAAGTTGATGTTTTATTCAACTTAGTGATTCCAACCGAGATGCTTTACTCCAGTTGATTGAGTTGATGACTAGTTCAACGTAGTGATTTCAACCGAGATGTTTTACTCCGGTTGAATAAGTTGATGTTTCATTCCGATTAATTGAGTTGATGATTTACTCAACTTTGAGATTCCAACCGAGATGTTTTACTCCGGTTGAATAAGTTGATGTTTTATTCAACTTAGTGATTCCAACCGAGATGTTTTACTCTGGTTGAATAAGTTGATGTTTTATTCAACTTAGTGATTCCAACCGAGATGTTTTGCTCCGGTTGAATAAGTTGATGTTTTATTCAACTTAGAGATTCCAACCGAGATGTTTTACTTCGATTGATTGAGTTGATGACTTGTTCAACTTAGTGATTTCAACCGATATGTTTTACTCTAGTTGAATAAGTTGATGTTTTACTCAACTTAGTGATTCCAACCGAGATGAGTTTTCTGGTTAAATAAGGTGAACAAGATGGTCTCTTTTGCTGAAGTTATTTAGCTTGAAGACCGTGCAAACACTTGATGAAAATTGAACTTTTTCATTGATGTGCAAAATAATTACATAAGGAGGGGCTGATAGCCCGGTTACATGTTCAAACAAAAAGAAAGAAGACAAAGAAAACTAAGCTAGGGGGGAAAGGTCTGTGAATTCATCCCCTGTCGCAACCTCCAGGTTGACTGTTGTTGTGGTCTCCTGGGCGCCGGTCTTCTCCTGGCCGGCCTGATTTGGGCGGTTGTCACCTTCCGTATTCTCCTCGGCGTCTCCAAATTTCTTTCCTCCTTGGTTCAGCTTGCAACGCTAAAGACGTGCTGGCATAACGCATGAGATAGGTCGGTATGAAGGCAAATTGGAGGAGAGGCAAACATGTCAGATCGTCCTTGGCTGTTGCTCACAAGCACCTTCCAAATTACCTTGAAGAAGATGTCTTGGGTGGCGGACCTACTTGGTGTAGTTCTCTTCGCCTCCATGAAGCCGACATTGTTTGTATCCTCCACCTCCTCCTTCGATCGCTTCTAGCTCGGTCCGAGAGCGCCCTTTCTTGCTCTACGACACCAAGTTGGCCGAAAGCAACCGGAGTTGTCGAATTTACGATCTCCAGAGAAGCCTTTGATCGTCCCAAACCGATTTGAAGATGTTCAACTTGGCCGGTAAGGTCGCTTGCCTTCCGCCAAGTCTGTGGATACGCCCATGAGTAAGTGTTGTTTCGATAGCCGCAAGAAGAAAAACTTGATTAAAAGGAAATCGCATAAACACTTGGGGAAATTTGAGTAAAGTTTAAAATTCTTACCCTGGTCATAGACTTGACCAAGGACTTCACCAACCGGGTGTTCGGCACATGGTCGCCGCCGACCATATGTTGCTCGTATAAGGCTTTGGATAGGTCAAAGGCAAGTAGATGTTCTTGTCACCTTGATCGAGGCATTCGCCGATCTCCTTACCCTTGCTTGAGTTGCGCCTCCCAGCAAGATTAGTCACTTGTCACCGGTTGCTTTCTGTTCAACTCCATAACTAGCTCGGCGAAGGTCGGCAATCGTGGCCTTTTGCTAGCTCGGCGGTTGTCTTTGCTGGCTTGCCCGGCGGCGGGAGACGCCAATGTGACCACGGTCCTGCTGGATTACCCGGCAGCAATAGAGCGGGTTGGGATGCTTGGTATCTCGGTGGATGTGGTGGTGATGAGATTTTTGATGCGACTTCTCTTTGCCATCTCTTCGCCTACCAACGGATAAGGGCACGTCGACAAAGTGGGATCGAGAGGTGGAGATGGAGCCAAGGAAGTCTGTGAATTTACTCCGGCGTGGAGTCAATATCTCAGATGTTCGGTGTAACCGAGGAGCTCGTGGCAATCCTAAGGCGATAGTGGAGCATGGTTCGATGGTCGCTTGCTGGGATAACGATAGTTGGTTTGCAAAGCATCGATTCGCAAAGGAAAGAAGGAAAAATGCTAAGTATAGAATAATGAAATATGGCAAATTGACCGAGCAATTAGCACAATTACATGTCTCGCCGAAATTTTGCCGATATACCAGCCCAAGACCTCCGTTTCATAATTGGGACACCCGTAAAAAGTTGTCATCATGCAAGTCCTTGTCCGTATCGTCACTATTTTCTCCTTGCCTCGATCTTTTAAGTAATAGGCGAGGCCGTCATCAGATGGCCGAGGGTATATTGGCGTATCTCGCCGCACTCTAGCTTGGTTCCTAGCCGCTGTTTAGCTCGTGGACCCGTTAATTATTCTATAAGTGTTGGTTGAGACTGGTTGAGCTATCCTGCACCGCAAGAATTTGCAAATCGGGTTGACCGAAGCGGAGGCCACCTTCTATAATGGAAAGCACTATGAAGGGCACTAGTCGACCGCCCTAAGGAGCGCTTCTCAGATCGAGCTCTAGATAAACGCCATCCGGATATCAGATTCTTCCCGAACGCTGCTAGAGCGGGGCGACGACTAAGAAGCTGTAGCGCCCATGTGTGGCCGGTTGGTTTTAGCTCGACCGAGGTGGTTTGGCACAAACTCTTGTTTGATGGTCGCCGGTCTTTGAGAGCCTCGAGTTGGTGTGGTCTCCTTGACTCGCAGAAAAGGAGGGCAAGTGTAAGTGGAAGCGGTCACGCAAAAACGAGCTTGACTTTAGCTCGGTCAAGGAGTGCTGCACCACCTCGTCACGAAGGTAAATTCAAGCTCGGCCACCAAGCGACCAGATATTAGTCTGGTCGACCGGTCAAGTACTCTGCCTACCTTGGTCTCTACAAAAGTTTTCTTAAAACTAGCAGTTTGCTCGGTCTTAATGTTTTTTGGGATCAAGAGAAGACCTGGAGCCCGGTCCGCCCCATATCTTCAGTTGTTTATCGCTGGAGCTCAAGAATAGCAAGGAGGACAAGGGGCATGGAAGAGTTTTGGGGAGCTATAACTTAAAATCTATGGTTTTTGTGCCCTAAAACGAAGAATACCAAATGAGGTTGCAATAAAGGGGTCGAAGAACTTACCAGAATGGGGCTGGAGGTGAGTCTTCAAGCACGAACGCAGCAAGACGCAAGGAGGAATCTCTGTGAAGGCTCTGGAGCTCTGGAACGACAAAAATGAAAGAGAATTAGTAAGAACGAAAAATGAAGGAAAGGAGATGTATAAATGGAAGTGAGAGACCACCAAAAATTTTGAATGTGAAGAGACGTGATGGTTGGCTGCTCGAGGCCAACGAACGAGCGATGCGTGTCCCAATTAATGGCAGGCAGAGTTGAAAAGACAGAAGGCGAGATGAGACGCCGTCGAGCAAATCGAGGACCGAAAGCACCGGAATTAGTGCAATTGGCACCTTACAAACAACAGATCGAGGAAGGGTTTACCGGCTCGATTATGTAATCCCGCCACGCTTTTATGACGTAATTAAGGGGTAATTGAGAAGGAGAATTTATGAGCTGGAAATGGACCATGGTAAGGGTCGGGCAAGTTGAAGGCCGAGTCCGTTTGGGGCGGGATAGCTTTGGGCTTGCATGGAGAGGGGGGTCGCTCGGCTAAAGCCCAAGACCGAGCTAATTGAACTTGCCCAGGAGGGAGCCGTGCTAATTGCGTGCTCGGCAGGATGGTTCGCGCCTTTAGCTCGGTAGGAAGGCCTTTGCTTTACCCGTGTGACCTATTCCGAAGCTTCGGCTTTGCCGAATGCAACCGAAGCTCGATCGGTATGGAGCTCACTAGTGAGCATTCAGCATGCGATGCAAAGACGGCCGTAGGAGGCCAAGGTGATTCCGGATTGCTTGCTCCACCAAGATATCCTGATAGTTTGGTTAGGTGGTGATTGCTGGATTTGTGCTGACAGATGGGATAGTAGCACCACATGTCGAGGGATTAATGGGTGTAGATTTGGGACGCAGAAGGTATATAAGCATGTCTGCGCCCCCCATGCTGGGCAGATGATCATTTGGTGAGATACCCTTAGACATTCAACTCTCTTCTCTCTCTTTCTCTATCCTTGAGTGTGTGCTAACTTGACCATCGGAGGGATTTTCCGGCCACACACCGCCGGGTAGCTCACTGTCGTTGTGTTCGCAAGTCGATCGGACTAACTAGGAGCTTGGAAGAAAAGGGTATGGGCTCGCCGGAATATTTGCTCCCCGTACAATAATATTTCACTATTTTAGAATAAAAATATATGACTTTTAAAAATTTGTCATATTGATTTTTGAAAGGGAAATAATTAAATAAATTTTAAAAACTTAATGAGTAAGAAATAATCATTGTAAAAAATAAAATTTCTAAATGCTCTACCATATAATAATAAAATTGGTTGAATTATTTATTGAAATATACTGTTGACATCAATAATAGCTGTGACTAAACGATTTATTGGTAAAATGACCATTTATTATGAAGTAAAAAACTTCAAGGGACATGATATAATTTTTAAAATCACATGAAATAATTCATATTTTAAATAAATTTTGATGTTTATTTATAATTTATCCATTTATTTAACTGACGAAAAAAAAAAAAAACTCAACATGTTTTATCTATAACTTTTTTTTTTTTTTTTGTGTACATATAATTAACACAAGCCATGTCATGGTATCAGAAAGGATTTGGCTTTTTTTCTTTTAAGTTGTTATTTAATTTGAGAGAGCGTTTGGATTTAGTAGGTCCAATTTTAAAATCGATTCCGATGATTTGAACTGTTCATTTTTTTAAAACTCTTTAATTAAAATTTCATATAAAAAATTAAGATAATTGAATATCAGTAGCTATATATTTAAAGCATATTTGTTTCAAAAAAATTGACGACAAATATAATTTTAAAAATAATGATCCATTTTTTATAATATAAATTTAATTTAAATATATTACAATTAATATGTAATCATCTTAATTTTTTATATAAATATTTTACCTAATAAGTCTTAAAATAAGAACGGAAATTAGATTCAAATTATGGAAATTATATTCAAATTGGTAAAATGTCTCCACGGATCACTCCTTCCTCTATATTGTACCAAACCAAGCCTTTATAGTTTCGTTTCCTTCTGGCGCCTTTCCACACAGTCTTTCTCTCTCTATCTCTCTCTGTCTCTCTCTTCCTCTCAAACATGGCCAAGTCACGCATTCCAAGTTCAAGTGTTTCCCAAGATCCTCCGCCACCTCTCAAGATTGGCAGCCTCCCAACCCAACCATCCGACCCCAACACCGACATCACTACCACCACCACCCCCACCTTCAAAAACCTAAAAAAAAATTTCCAAACCCAAGTCAAGACCCCAGGAGTAGACACAAAACTCATGGGTCTAGACTAACTCCCTGAACCCAGGAAGTTTTTTGGGAGAAAAGAAGATCAGAAGGAAAAAAGTGGAGTTTCTGTGTTTTAATTTGTTTCTGCGTTTCTGTGTTTACATATCTAAGTGTAGTTTCGTGGTTTACATAGCTAAGTGTATGTTTGTAACAAGACACGTTGATGGACGGTCACCGAATGTATGATAGCCAAATTGATGGGTCTTGATGGTCAGCCTCATCGCTGTTCTTCATAGACAACATAAAGGGTTCTCTGAAACTTATTGACAATGGATCGAATCAAGATTATCATCAAGGGATGGAAAACCGATGAACACCGATTATATTGGAAAGACTCAATGGCGCAAAGAAGAATGTAAGGATGAGTATGAAGTTTTGGAAACATCAAAGGTTGAGAGGAGTAGTTATCCAAAGAAAAGGACAATAAACTCAAAGTTGTTCGAGGAGATGGCGCTCATTCAATGTAAGTTCACGGTGACCATGGTTGGCTTCTTGCTCAACTAATTTTTTAGTTGTATGATAGTTGGACTGCCCAGCTATATTGACTTATGAGCAGTTTTCATGGATTAAATTGGCTGTCTGATTTTTGTTTTTTTTGTGTTTTTTTGTGTTGAAAATGGTGATTTTTTCTCTCAAAAGGATGCTACAGGTTTATCCCAACTGTGTTCAGGCCCAATGCAAACTGGCTGCTCCAGTCTGCTTTTAAAAGATTCAAAAGGACACATCGTGTAATTAAGAAGTGGTTTCCAAAGTGCTCTCAAACATATTTTCTGACAGTTGTGAAAATTTTGAGGGCTCATGTTTCTTTTTTTGGGTGTGTGTGTTCATAATACTATTCCTAACTGGAAACCACAAAACAGAGAATAGAAAATAGTGTTATGGTGTTTCCTAGAAAATGGTTCTCTAACTCATTTCTAAAAATAGCTTTTTGAAAATAACAAACTAATTGATCTTCGGTTTAGATATGTCCTATTATTTGTGATCCATGTTCTCAGCTTTTTTTCTTTGATTTGTAACTGCTCACCAATAACAAATTTTATTTACTTGTACTTGCAAACAATATTCTCGAGTAAAATGGATGAAGGTTAGTTTTTCCTTCATTTCTTTCTTTTCTCCCTTTATCTGCTCCTTTCCTTCTTTTTTTTTTTATTTATTTTTGTTATTAATATGAGTCTTCTAGACATTGGTATTAATATGAAACACTCACTTTTTGGGTTCCATAAACTTTCAAATTGACATTCCATAATCCCATCATTGTTAATTCATTCATGAATTAAATCCATAGGGTTATATAATTGCAGGACTTTTGGGCAAGTCTTGGAATGTTTAGAGAATGAGAACTTGGAACATCTAGCTATGATGGAGAGGTTGTTAGGGCCACCGCCACAAAGATATGATTATTAGTGCAGAGTAAAATCTGTTGTTTTTGTCTGTTTATTTCATACTATTTATCGGCTTCATCCCATGTATATAGCTCTTATTTGTATTTTTTTCAGCCTTCGTGCTGAGAAATATTTCAAGAGGAGTGCATGCTTGGATTGGCTAGAGGGTGTAAGCTCCAAAGAAAGTACGAGGGCAGTTTGGAAATTACCTCACCTATGTAATTGGTAGATTTGTATATTCTCGAATCGTTAAAAGAATCGCGCTAGCAGTACTAATTTAACGCTATTTCCTTTTGTTCTCACTAGCCATTTTCCTAAGTGTTTGGCTTCAAGTATTCCTTTATTATAACATATAGTATAGATAAATTAAAATTGTTGTATTAACAATTAATAATTAAAATTATGCTTGGTTATAAAAAAAATGACATAGTTATATTATTTCACTATTTTAGAATAAAAATATATGAATTTTAAAAATTTGTCATATTGACTTTTGAAAGGGAAATAATTAAATAAATTTTAAAAAACTTAATGAGCAAGAAATAATCATTGTAAAAATAAAATTTCTAAATGCTCTACCATATAATAATAAAATTGGTTGAATTATTTATTGAAATATACCGCTGGCATCAATAATAGTGACTAAACAATTTATTGGTAAATGACCATTTATTATGAAGTAAAAACTTCAAGGGACATGATATAACTTTTAAAATCACATGAAATAATTCATATTTTAAATAAATTTCAGATGTGTATTTATAATTTATCCATTTATTTAACTACCTAAAAAAATAACTCAACATGTTTTATCTATAACTTTTTTTTTTTTTTTTTTTGTCTGTATATATAATTAACACATAAGACATGTCATGGTATCGTAAAGGATTTGGCTTTATTTCTTTTAAGTTGTTGTTTAATTTGAGAGAGCGCTTGGATGTAGTAAGTCTATTTTAGAATTGATTCCGATGATTTGAACTATTCATTTTTAAAACTCTTTAATTAAAATATTCATATAAAAAATTAAGATAATTGAATATCAAGATCAATATAGTTAAAACATATTTGTTTCAAAAATAGATGACAAATATAATTTTAAAAATAATTATCTATTTTTTATAATATAAATTTAATTTAAATATATAACAATTAATATCTAATCATTTTAATTTTTTATATAAATATTTTACCTAATAAGTCTTAAAATAAGAACGGAAATTAGATTCAAATTATGGAAATTAGATTCAAATTGGTAAATGACTCCACGGATCACCTCCTCTATATTGTACCAAACCAAGCCTTTATAGTTTCAAGGTTTTGCCGCATTTCCACACAATCTCTCTCTCTCTCTCTGTCTCTCTCTCTTTGTCACGACCCAAACCGCCTTAGCAGTAATGGTGCCGTGATGGCCAAGAATCCGAGATTCAAGGCCAACATACAAGATTCACACACAATCGAGTATACATATGGGGCTTATATGTGCGAAGCAATAAATTTAAATCTAAGTAGTCCATAAGAGTCTGCGGTAAATCAAATGAGATAACATACATCTTAATATGGTTTACAACTTGGATGCAAATAAATGAAGTACAAAACACATCTTGATCAAAAGGCTTCTCGTCGACGTATAGAAAAGAAATAACTACAAGCCAAGAAGCATAATCTTCAAGATGCTACAAAACATGAATCCAAAACAACTAGCAACCATCATCTAGGCGTCACCGCCTTCCTGCTCGTCACCTACATATATATATATAGAGGGTGAGCTTGGATACTCAATGAATGATATTAATAATAAAGGTTTGCATGATTGATATCCCAGATACTGTCAAAACAATACATATAGTAACTTGTACAAAATCAAGGGACGAATCAAGTTCATCTACCAAATCTTTCAAAGCTTCTTGGATGTTAATAACATCTACATATTACCGAACGATGACATTCCGGACAAACAAACCCATGCGAAAAACCGTTAGTGGCAAAACAAGGGTGCAGTTGCATTATAGTCCCCTGACACTAAGGACTTTCAAAACAAGGGTGCAGTTGCATTATAGTCCTCTGGCACTAAGGACTTTCAAAATAAGGGTGCAGCTTGCATTATAGTCCCTCGCACTAAGGACTTTCCCTGCATCGTCATCAAAACAAAGCTAATACTTTATACAAAACTAGGGACAATCATTCATGCTTAATCAAATACTTTTCCAAAACGGCAAGACTTTATAACATAACTTTGTTAAAAATACCACTCACTTAGTTCTTCGGATGTTGGGGTTAAAGCAAGGGTCCAAGTCCTACAAACACATGGCAAGGTCTATTGAATGCACTTCAAGAAGACAAGAAAGAATGCTCAATCATGGATATGAAATGCATTCTCAAAACAACTTAGCATGAGTGTAAATGATCTCATGCTTTCTTTCAAAACTATGTCAAAACAAAGCAAAACATGCCGAGTTACAACATTGCCTTTTCGCCTCGGAAAAACATGCCGAGTACCAACTGTGTCTTGGCCGAGGTCCCACACCTCTTGGCCGAGGTATGATTCCAATGGCCACATTCAAGGAAATGAAGTCGAAAACTGGTTTCCTCTTGAAGAACATGAAGGGCATGAATGCTAAAATCATAACTTATTTATTCAAAATCAGGTTTTCATGAGATGAGTTTGAAAACATGGACCTGGGTACCCATACTTAAAGATTTCATGGAAACAAACACAAAAACATGGAACTTATTGTAAACTTTTGGATCAAAACAAGGCTTTTCTTCAAGAACTCAAGAACACCATTTTCTCTTTCCAAAACCGAACTTTAAATCAATGCATGGCTTTATGAAACATGCTAGATCATGCAATGCAGCTAGATGAACAATAAGAATAACAGGAGCAAATCGAGATTCTAACCTCAAAACACGGATCTAACGACTCAAGATGTGAAGACAAGATCGCTTGGAAATCTAATCCTTCTCTAAGAACTCCTCTTCTTCCTAGAGCTTCTCCTCAAGAACAAAGGCATGTAGCAAATGATATGTTTCACACTAGCCTATCGACTTAACCCTCTCGCTGGGACACGTGGCGACGGATTGGCTCTCCTCAAAAGGTGACCAATGACAAGACAAAAGGTATGACAAAGTGTGTAAGACAAGCAAGGTGGTATGGGCATTCGGAAAGAAGAAGATCTCGGTTAAAACATCTTCGCAAAAGGGGTCCCAATGATCTCGCCAGATAGATAACGATGGTCCAATGTGTCACACCTTGGCCTAGATGTGCCACACCTCGCCTAGGTTATACCGTCCGCAACAAGACCACTAGGTGTAAGGATCAAGATTTAGAATGCCTAGGGGGTAACATCTCTACTGATGACTTTCGCCATGACGCCAGGTGGAAGGGAGGTCACCAAAGTGGTTCCAAGATAGTACCAAGCGAAGAGGCTCAAAGGTGCGACCTAGGCTTAGGATGACCTCACACACACACACACCAAGCAAAGGACAAAGCATGCAAGCAACACTTAGACAAAATAAATCAAAGTCTCAGAATGCAAACTTAACAAAAACAAGATCATGTAAATGCATGCAAGCATGACTAAGGCAAAGTGAGGGTTGTTACATCCTACCCCTTAAAGAAGTTTGGTCCCCAAACTTGAGTTATCTTGCTCCAAAACAATTCCTGATGTCGGATTTTCATTTCTCTTCCATTTCCCATGTGGCATCCTTGCCATAATGTTCTTTCCATTCAATTTTCACCATCGGTACGACTTGTTCCTCAATTGTTTCACTTGCCTATTAAGAACTGACGGCTTCTCCTCATAACCTAAATCTTCGTTAATCTCAATCTCAAATGGTCAATCACATGCAGGATCCCGAATATACTTCCTCAAAATCGAAATATGGAACACATTGTGAACTTGACTTAATTTCGTGGCAAAGCAAGTCTATAGGCAACGGGTTAACTCTCTCAAGAATTTCAAACGTCTGATGTAACGTGGTGCTAGCTTACCTTTCTTCCCAAATCTTGAAACTCCTTTCATCGGCGAAACCTTCAGAATACATGATCCCCAACTTCAAATTTAGTTCTCTTCTTCTCGTGTCAAGATAACTCTTCTCGTCGACTTTGAGAAGTTTTGATCCTTTGTCGAATGAGCTTAATCTTCTTGTAACTTGAACTAGCTCGACCAATCAAAGCTTTATCTCCCACTTCACCCAACATATCGGCGACCGTGACTTCCTTCCATACAAAGCTTCAGACGCACCATGCCAATGCTAGCTTGATAACTCATGTTGTGTTTAATTCTACTAATGGCAAATGCACTTCCCAACTTCCTTGAAATCCAACACACATAGTCCATATCTTCGAAAGTGTCTCGATTTGTTCTCGCTTGCCCATCTGGGGGGGTGAAAACTGCTAAACTTCAACTCCTCCCAAGGCTCTTTGTAAACTCGCCAAAATCTAGAAACAAACTTCGATCTCTCGACACAATGGACATCTAAGACTCCATGAAGTCTAACAATCTTCATATACAAGACGCAAGTCGGTCAAAGATTGAATGTAGTCCAACAGCAAGAAGTGTGTCGACTTAGTTAATCATCAATAATAACCCAAATCGAGTCCATACTTTTCTCATTCTCGCAACTAACCACAAAATCCATGGAGATGTGTTCCATTTCCACTCGTGAATTGACAAAGGTTGAAGAAGTCCTGTTGGTCTCTCGATGTTCTCGCTTACTTATTGGCAATACACGTAATCGAGATACAAACTCGCTACTCTCTCTTCATGTTTGGCCACCAAAAGTTCTCGCTGGCTTCATGTCTTAGTACATCTTGGTGCTCCTCGATGAACGGCAAACTAGGAACCTTCGCTTCCTCAGAAAATCTTCTTTTTTCAACTCGACGCTTGCCACGCATAATCTTCCTTCAAACTTGAGCACTGATTTTCAAATCCAGATACCCCGACCTCGGCTTAGTGACAATCTCATCACACCTTCAAGAATCTGTTTTCCATCTTCTTGGCCTTCACTTCTCGATGACATGGCCCCATCAAATCATTGACAAATATGTTGATTCTAACCACTTCGCTTCAATGCGCCGCCACCGAAGTTTGCTTTACCGGGTGATACCAATCGCATGTCGTAGTCCTTCAATAGTTCAAGCCATCTTCTCGCCTCATATTTAATTCCTTCCGAAAGTGAACAAGTACTTCAAACTCTTGTGATCTGTGAAAACTTGGCAAGAAGCTCCATACAAGTAATGACACCAAATCTTCAAAGCAAACACTACTACCGCTAGTTCTAAATCATGGTAGGGTAGTTTTTTCATGAGGTTTCAACCGACGAGATGCATATGCTATAACCTTACCCCTTGCATTAATACACAACCCAAACCCTTATGTGAAGCATCGCTATAAATTTGAATTTTCAAGACTGACGGTAGTACAAGAACTAGTCGTGACTAACCTCGCCTTTAGCTCCCCGAAGGCCGATTCCCTATCCTCACCCATTTATACGCCACTCCCTTCTCGAGTTAATTGGGTCAATGGGATTGCAATCCTGAGAAATCTTTTCACAAACTTTCAGAATAACCGCTGCACCTAAAAACTACGTAACCCTGATACATTAGTTTGTCGCCAATTCACAATGGCTTCAATTTTTGGGATCAACCAAATACCTTCTTCGTTAATCACATGCCCCAAAAATGAGATGTCGGAAAGCCAAAATTCACACTTGCTAAGCTTGGCATATAATTTCCTCTCTCAGATTTGTAAGGCTAGTCTCAAATGCTTCTCATGCTCATCACCACTCTTGAATAGATCAAGATGCCGATGAAAACAATCACGAACTCATCCAGTACTTAAAGACTCTATTTATCAAATCCATGAATGTCAGCAGAGCATTGGTCACTCCGAAGGCATTACCAAAACTTCAGAGTGGCCATATCTTGTCCGAAAAGCGCCTTCAACATCCTCAGCTTTAACCTTCACCGATGGTAGCCCCACCAGAGGTCAATCTTAGAAAAGACTCGTGCCCTTGTAGTTGATCACAAATCATCGATCCTCGATAATGGGTACTTATTCTTAATGGTTACCTTGTTTAGTTCTCAGAGTCGATACAAAGACGGCGTACCATCCTTTTTCTTGACAAATAGAATTGGTGCTCCCCATGGTGAAGTGCTCCACCTAATAAATCTTTTTCCAACAATTTTGTAATTGAAGTTTCAATTGTTAAGATCTCAGGCCATTCTATAGGGTGTTTTGAAATAGGTCGGTTCCCGACATAACGCCAACAAGAAAGTCTACTTCTATCGACTAAGCTGCCAGCAAATCATTTGGAAAGACGCTCAGAATTCTCTAATAATAGGATGTTTGCTAATTCAACACTTCCATTCAGACATTACTTAGTATACTACATAGATAACCTTAACACCCTTTTTGAATCAACTTATAGGCCTTCATGGACGAGATCAAGTAAGGTGGGGATACTACTCCTTACCTCAAACGTAACTTCGCTTGGTTCAGGGGTTTCAAGGTGACACTTTTGGAGACACAGTTAATGAATGCATGATTTCCTACTAACCAATCCATTCCCAATATGACATCAAAGTGAGTTATGTTCAATGGCATCAAGTCAACTAATAATTCTACACCTCAATCGCAACAACACACGCCTTATAAATGGATGAAATAATCATGGTTCTCCCGTATGGAGTAGACATAGACAACACATAGCCAAGGGGTTCTAGTTCCTTATTCAACCTTTCGAAAATTTAGCAGATACAAATGAATGTGGAACCCAAATCAATCAATATGTATGTATCTTGAGAGCAATGGGAAGGGTACCGACACTCACTCTCTCAAGACTGGTGTCTCTTGGCACTAATGAAAAACTCTACCCCGCCTCAGATGTGCCCTTTCGACGTTGTTTTTTCAGGCAAGAGCTTGAAGTGCTCCCATTCTTCTTACTATCGTCACTTTGTCTTCGACATTCTTCACATGATGACCCATCTCGCCATTAATCGAAGCAAGCTCAAGCTCAACGACAGACTCAAATGTGGCTTCCCACACCGCATCATCGCCGCTTAGCATCACCTCCGTGATTTGAGTTGCCGGAGTTGCCCATGTTTGCCTTCTTCTTGGCGCTGAATGGAACTCGGCGATTATCATAGTTATGCCTCTTTCTTGACTCTCCCTAACTCGTATTGGCTTAGTTAGCTTTGCCAGATGGCCTTGTCTAGTACTCCAGTGTAAGTCAACATGTTGAGCATGTTTACTCACTCAGACGGTTCACGCAGCCACTTTCGAACTTCCTAGCCTTTCAGATTCGTCGTCAACCATGTGCAGCGCCAGATCTCGCCAACTCGTAAAAGCGTCGTCGCCAATCGCCACTGTTGTTGCCTTGTGTCGAGTCCGAACTCAGAGTCTTGGCCTCTCGACGCCGAGGGGAAAATGCTTGTTGTAAAACAACTCCAAAAATGGCCCAAGTCAAACCCAGATACCTTCTCGACCATCATCCACCATCTTCGCATCGCCGCCTAATGTGAATGTCGCTAATGACACCTTCTCGAAAGGCCAAGCCGGAAAAATCTCGAACAACTTCTCCATTTCCAAAACCCATGCCTCGTCTTTCATTGGCTCTATACCCCCTTGGAATCTCGGCGGCTTCATCTTTTTGAACTCCCTGTTCAAGGCTATGGTGTCGTTCCCACATAAAGCTTGCTGTGGGGGCACTTCCGGCGCGGGAGGAGGTGGAGGTGGAACTGCATGTCGGCCGTTTATCTGCTCAGCCTGGGTAGAAGTAGTACTAGTATCTTGAGGTCTAGGTTGTCTCAACTCACGGACCAAACCTTCAACCAATCTCTCCAACCTGTCCAATCTCTCCTCGGAATGATCTCGGCCAACTGGAGGTCTACCCCTTCTCATGATGCTAAGAGTAGGTGAAATGTAACTTTAAAACAAATGAGCAAATAGACACGTATGCAAGCAGCAAATAGTCATGCCGATATGATGCACATCTTGTCAAATAGCAAGCAATATGATGCAATCTTAAGATTATTATAAGGGAAAACCTAAGCTCTTAGGACTCAAAGTGTGAATAACGACTATAAGAAACTCGCTTTTGATACCAATCATTACGACCCCAAACCGCCCCTAGTAGAATGGTGCTGTAATGGCCAATAATCCGAGATTTACCAAGGCCAACTTACAAGATTCACACACAATCGAGTATACATATGGGGCTTACATGCGCGAAGCAATAAATTTAAATCTCAAGAGTCCATAAGAGTGTAAAGGAATCAAATGAGATAACATACATCTTAACATGGTTTACAACTTGATGCAAATAAAATGAAGTACAAAACACATCTTGATCAAAAGGCTTTCGCCGACGATACAAAAGAAATAACTACAAGCCAAGAAGCATAATCTTCAAGATGCTACAAAACATGAATCCAAAACAACTAGCAACCATCATCTAGGCGCCACCGCCTTTTCCTCGCCACCTACATATATATATATATAGAGGGTGAGCTTGGATACTCAAAGGAATGATATTAATAATAAAGGTTTGCATGATTGATATCCAAGATAATCACAAAACAATACATATAATAACTTGTACAAAAATCAAGGGACTAATCAAGTTCATCTATCAAATCTTTCAAAGCTTCTGATGTTAATAACATCTATATCTTACCGAACGATGACATTCCGGACAAACAAACCCACGCAGAAAACCGTCAGTGGCAAAACAAGGGTGCAGTTGCATTATAGTCCCCTGACACTAAGGACTTTCAAAACAAGGGTGCAGTTGCATTAAAGTCCCTTAGCACTAAGGACTTTCAAAATAAGGGTGTAGTTGCATTATAGTCCTCGGCAAGAAGGACTTTCCTGTAATGTCATCAAAACAAAGCTAATACTTTCTACAAAAACTAGGGACAATCATTCATGCTTAATCAAATACTTTTCCAAAACGAAACAAAACTTTATAACATAACTTTATTAAAAATACCACTCACTTAGTTCTTCGGATGCCGGGGTTAAAGCAAGGGTCCAAGTCCTACAAACACATGGCAAGGTCTATTGAATGCACTTCAAGAAGACAAGAAAGAATGCTCAATCATGGATATGAAATGCATTCTCAAAACAACTTAGCACGAGTGTAAATGATCTCGTGTTTCTTTCAAAACTATGTCAAAACAAAGCAAAACATGCCGGAGTTACAACACCGCTTTTCATCTTGGGAAAACATGCCGAAAGTAACCAACTGTGTCTTGGCCGAGGTCCCACACCTCTTGGTCGAGGTATGATTCCGGCGGCCACATTCAAGGAAATGAAGTCGAGAAAATCTGGGTTTCTTTGAAGAACATGAAGGGCATGAATGCTAAAATCATAACTTCTTTATTCAAAATCAGGTTTTCATGAGATGAGTTTGAAAACATGGACCCGTACCCATACTTAAAGATTTCATGGAAACAAACACAAAAACATGGAACTTGATGTAAACTTTTGGATCAAAACAAGGCTTTTCTTCAAGAACTCAAGAGCACCATTTTCTTTCCAAAATCGAACTTAAATCAATGCATGGCTTATGAAACATGCTAGATCATGCAATGCAGCTAGATGAACAATAAGAATAACAGGAGCAAATCGAGATTCTAACCTCAAAACACGGATCTAACGGCTCAAGATGTGAAGATCAAGCTTGGAAATCTAATCCTTCTCTAAGAACTCCTCTTCTTCCTAGAGCTTCGCCTCAAGAACAAAGACATGTAGCAAATGATATGTTTCACACTAGCCTACCGACTTAACCCTCTTGGGACACGTGGCAATGCCGGATTGGCTCTCCTAAAAAGGTGATCAATGACAAGACAAAAGGTATGAAAAAGTGTGTAAAACAAGCAAGGTGGTATGGGCATTCGAAAGGAGAAGATCTCGGTTAAAACATCGGCTCCGCAAAGGGGTCCCAATGATCTCGCCAGATAGATAACGATGGTCCAAATGTGCCACACCTTGGCCTAGATATGCCACACCTCGCCTAGGTTATACCGTCCGCAACAAGACCACTAGGTACATGGATCAAGATCTAGAATGCCTAGGGGGTAACATCTCTCGATGACATCTCGCCAAGACGCCAGGTGGAAGGGAGGTCGACCAAAGTGGTTCCAAGATAGTACCAAGCGAAGAGGCTCAAAGGTGCGACTCTAGGCTTAGATGACCTGCCACACACACACACCAAGTAAAGGACAAAGCATGCAAGCAACACTTAGAAAAATAAATCAAAGTCTCAGAATGCAAACTTAACAAAAGAATATCATATAAATGCATGCAAACATGACTAAGGCAAAGTGAGGGTTGTTACACTCTCCCTCCCAAATATGGCCAAGTCATAGAATTCCAAGTTCAAGTGTTTTCAGATCCTCCGCCGCCTCCTCTACATCGGCAAATTTCAAACCCAACCATCCGACCCCACCATCCCTACCACCAAGACCACCACCACCTTCAAAACCCAAAAGAATTTCAAAACCCAAGTCAAGACCACAGAGAAGTTGCAAGACACATGGGTCTAGACTCACAACTGCACTCTGTGAAGGTTTTAGGAGAAAGGAAGGTCAAGGAAAAAGTGGAGTTTCTATGTTTCTATGTTTTAATTTGTTTATGTGTTTGTGTGTTTACATATCTATGTGTAGTTTCTATGTCTACATAGCTAAGTGTATATTTCTAACAGTGCACGTTGATGGACCGCCACCGAACGTTATTGCCAGATTGATGGGACTTGATGGGTCAGCTTCCTCGCCAGCTTTTTCATAGACAACATAAAGGGTTCTCAAACTTATCGACAATGGATCAGACGCAGATTATCATCGCAGGATAGAAACCATATGAACACCGATCAAAGAGGAAAGACTCAATGGCGCAAAGAAGAATGTAAGGATGAGTAAAAAGTTTTGGCAACATCAAAGGTTGAGAGGAGTAGTTACCCAAAGAAAAAGGATTTTAAACTCAAAGCCGCTCGAGGCAGAGATGGCGCTCATTCAACAGAGTTCATGGTCGACTATGGTCACTTCTTGCTCAACTATTTTTTTAGTTGTATGATATTTGACCGCCTGCTGACTTATGAGCAATTTTCATGGATTAAATTGGTTGTCTGTTTTTTGTTTTTTGTGTTCTTTTTGGTAGAAAAAGGTGGTTTTTCTTTCAAAATTATGCTACAGGTTTATCCCAACTGTGTTCGAGCCCAATGCAAACTGGCCGTCCAAGATGCTTTAAAAGATTCAAAAGGACTAACATGTAATTAAGAAGCTGTTTCCAAAGTGCTCTACATTTTTTTCCGAAGTTGTGAAAATTTTGAGGACTCATGTTTTTTTTTGGGTGTGTGTTCATAATACTATTCCTAATTGGAAACCACAAAATAGAGAATGTAAAATGGTGTTATGGTGCTTCCTAGAAAGTGGTTCTCTAACTCATTTTTAAAACAGCTTTTTGAAAATAACAAACTAATTGATCTTCTGTTTAGATATGTCCTATTATTTATGGAACCATGTTCTTAGTTTTTTCTTTTGATTTGTAGTCCTGCTCACTTAATAACATATTTTACTTACTTGTACTTGCAAATGTGATTCCGAGTAAAATGGGTGAAGTTTAGTTTTTCCTTCAACTTCTATCATTCTCCTTTTTATTTTTCCTTCTTTTTTTTTTTTTTATTTATTATTTATTTTGTTATTAATATGAGTCTTCTAGACATTGGTATTAATATAAAACACTCACTTTTTGGGTTCCATAAACTTTCAAATTGACATTCCACAATCCCATCATTGTTAATTCATTCGATGAATTAAATCCATAGGGTTATATAATTGCAGGACTTTTGGGCAAGTTTTGGAATGTTTAGAGAATGAGAACTTGGAACATCTAGCTATGATGGAGAGGTTGTTAGGCCATCGCCACAAAGATATGATTATTAGTGCAAGAGTAAAATCGTTATTTTTGTTTGTTTATTTCATACTATTTATCCGCTTCATCCCATGTATAAAGCTCTTATTTGTATTTTTTTCACCTTCATGCCGAGAAATATTTCAAGAGGAGTGCACGCTGATTGGCTAGAGGGTGCAAGCTCCAAAGAAAGTATGAGGGCGCTTTGGAAATTACCTCGCCTATAGGTAATTGGTAGATTTGTTTATTCTGAATCGTTAAAAGAATCGTGACGCAGCAGTACTAATTTAACGCCATTTTTTTGTTCTCACTAGCTATTTTTCTAAGTGTTTGGCTTCAAGTATTCCTTTATTATAACATATAGTATAGATAAATTAAAATTGTTGTATTAACAATTAATAATTAAAATTATGCTTATTATAAAAAAATGACATAGTTATAATATTTCACTATTTTAGAATTAAAATATATGAATTTTAAAAATTTGTCATATTGACTTTTAAAAGGGAAATAATTAAATAAATTTTAAAAACTTAATGAGTAAGAAATAATCATTGTAAAAAATAAAATTTCTAAATGCTCTACCATATAATAATCAAATTGGTTGAATTATTTATTAAAATATACTGTTGACATCAATAATAGTTGTGACTAAACGATTTATTGGTAAAATGACCATTTATTATGAAGTAAAAAACTTCAAGGACATGATATATTTTTTAAAATCACATGAAATAATTCATATTTTAAATAAATTTCGGATGTGTGTTTATAATTTATCCATTTATTTAACTACCTAACAAAAAAACTCAACATCTTTTACCTATAATTTTTTTTTTTTTTTTTTTTTGTCTGTACATATAATTAACACATAAGCCATGTCATGGTATCAAAAAGGATTTGACTTTTTTTTCTTTTAAGTTGTTATTTAATTTGAGAGAGCGTTTGGATGTAGTAGGTATATTTTAGAATCGATTCGATGATTTGAACTGCTCATTTTTAAAACTCTTTAATTAAAATATTCATATTAAAAATTAAGATAATTGAATATCAAGAGCAATATAGTTAAAACATATTTGTTTTAAAAAATAGACGATTAAATATAATTTTAAAAATAATTATCTATTTTTTATAATATAAATTTAATTTAAATATATAACAATTAATATCTAATCATTTTAATAGTTTATATAAATATTTTACCAAATAAGTCTTAAAATAAGAATGGAAATTAGATTCAAATTGGTAAATGACTCACCTGATCACTCCTCCCTCTATATTGTACCAAACCAAGCCTTTATAGTTTTGCCTTTTGCCGATTTCCACACGCTCTCTCTCTCTTCTAAACATGGCCAAGTCACAGAATTCCAAGTTCAAGTGTTTCCCAAGATCCTCCGCCGCTTCCTCAGATCGGCAGCCTCCTAACCCAACCATCCGACCCCACCATGAACATCCTTACCACCACCACCACCTTCAAAACACAAAATAGAATTTCAAAACCCAAGTCAAGACCCTGTGAGTAGTCGCAAGACTCATTGGTCTAGACTCACCCTGCACCTGTGAAGGGTTTTAGGAGAAAGGAAGATCAAGGAAAAGTGGAGTTTCGTTTCGAAGTTTTAAATTGTTTCGTGTTTTTGTGTTTGCATATCTAAGTGTAGTTTCGTGGTTTACATAGCTAAGTTTATATTTCTAACAGTGCACGTTGATGGACCGCCACCGAACGTTATTGCCAGATTGATGGGTCTTGCTGGGCTGCCTCCTCAGCAGCCTCTCCATAGACAACATAACGGGTTCTCGGAAACTTATCGACAATGGACTGCATTAGTATCATCGCAAAGGGATGGAAAACCACATGAACACCAATCAAATAGGAAAGGCTCAACGGCGCAGTAAGAATGTAAGGAAGAGTAAGAAGTTTTGGAAACATCAAAGGTTGAGAGGAGTAGTTACCCAGCAAAAAGGATTATAAACTCAAAGTTGTCTGAGGCAGAGATGGCGTTCATTCAACAGAAGTTCATGGCTGACCATGGTCGGCTTCTTGCTCAACTAATTTTTTTAGTTGTATGATATTTGGACTGCCCAGTTTTGTTGACTTATGAGCAGTTTTTGTGGACTAAGTTGGCTGTCTGTTTTTTGTTTTTTATGTTTTTTTTTCTGTTGAAAAAGGTGGTTTTTCTTTCAAAAGGATACTACATGTTTATCCCAACTGTGTTCGGGCCCAATGCAAACTGACTGGTCCAGTCTGCTTTTAAAAGATTCAAACGGACGCAACATGTAATTAAGAAGTGGTTTCCAAAGTGCTCTCAGACATTTTTCGAAGTTGTGAAAATTTTGAGGACTCATGTTTCTTTTTTTGGGTGTGTGTGTTCATAATACTATTCCTAACAGGAAACCACAAAACAAAGAACAGAAAATGGTGTTATGGTGCTTCCTAGAAAATGGTTCTCTAACTCATTTATGAAAATAGTTGATATGTCCTATTATTTATGGATCCATGTTCTTAGTTTTTTCTTTGATTTGTAGTCTGTTCACCAATAACATATTTTATTTACTTGTACTTGCAAATAGAATTCCGAGTAAAATGGGTGAAGCTTAGTTTTTCCTTCAGCTTCTTTCATTCTCCCTTTATCTATTCCTTTCCTTCTTTTTTATTTATTTATTATTTATTTTTGTTATTAATATGAGTCTTCTAGACATTGGTATTAATATAAAACACTCACTTTTTGGGTTCCATAGACTTTCAAATTGACATTCCACAATCCCATCATCGTTAATTCATTCGATGAATCAAATCCATAAGGTAATATAATTGCAGGGACTTTTGGGCAACTCTTGGAATGTTTAGACAATGAGAACTTGGAACATCTAGCTATGATGGAGAGGTTGTTAGGGCCACTGCCACAGCATATGATTATTAGTGCAGAGTAAGATCTGTTGTTTTTGTTTGTTTATTTCATACTATTTATCTGCTTCATCCCATGTATAAAGCTCTTAGTTTTTTTTTTTTCAGCCTTCGTGTTGAGAAATATTTCAAGAGGAGTGCACGCTTGGATTGGCTAGAGGGTGCAAGCTCCAAAGAAAGTACGAGGGCAGTTTGGAAATTACCCCGCCTACAGGTAATTGGTAGATTTGTTTATTCCGAACTGTTAATAGAATCGTATGCAGCAGGTACTAACTTAACATCATTTCCTTTGTTCTCACTAGCCATTTTTCTAAGTGTTTTGTTTCAAATATTCCATTATTATACCATATAGTATAGATAAATTAAAATTGTTGCATTAACAATTAATAATTAAAATTATGATTTGTTATCAAAAAAAAAAATGAGATAGTTATAATATTTCACAATTTTTGAATAAAAATATATGAATTTTAAAAATTTGTCATATTGATTTTTGAAAGGGAATAATTAAATAAATTTTAAAAACTTAATGAGTAAGAAATAATCATCGTAAAAAATAAAATTTCTAAATGTTCTGGCATATAATAATAAAATTGGTTGAATTATTTATTGAAATATACTGTTGACATCAATAATAGCTGTGACTAAATTATTTATTGGTAAAATGACCATTTATTATGAAGTAAAAACTTCAAGGGACATGATATAATTTTTAAAATCACATGAAATAATTCATATTTTAAATAAATTTCGGATGTGTATTTATAATTTATCCATTTATTTAACTACCTAAAAAAAATAACTCAACATGTTTTATGTGTAAGTTTTTTTTTTTCGGTGTACATATGATTAAAACATAAGCCATGTCATGGTATCAGAAAGGATTTGCCTTCTTTTTTTTTTTTTAATTTGTTATTTAATTTCAGAGAGCTTTTGGAATAAGCAGGTCTATTTTAGAATCGATTCTGATGATTTGAACTGTTCATTTTTTAAAAATCTTTAATTAAAATATTCATATAAAAAATTATGATAATTGAATATCAGTAGCTATATATTTAAAGCATATTTGTTGCAAAAAAAATAGACGACAAATACAATTTTAAAAATAATTATCTATTTTTTATAATATAAATTTAATTTAAATATATAACAATTAATATCTAATCACCTTAATTTTTATATAAATATTTTACCTAATAAGTTTTAAAATAAGAATGGAAATTAGATTCAAATTATGGAAATTAGATTCAAATTGGTAAAATGACACCACTGATCACTACTCCTCTACATTGTACCAAACCAAGCCTTTATAGTTTCAAGCTGTTTTGTCTCCTTTCCATGTAGGTCTCTTTCTCTCTCTCAAACATGGCCAAGTCACAGAATTCCAAGTTCAAGTGTTTCTCCCAAGATCCTCCCGCTTCCTTCAGATCGGCAGCTCCCAACCCAACCATCCGACCCCACCATTGACATCCCTACCACCACCACCACCACCACCAAAACCCAAAAAGAATTTCAAAACCCAAGTCAGACCCTGTGAGTAGTCGAAGACTCATGGGTCTAGACTCACTTGCACCCCAAGAAGGTTTTTGGGAGAAAGGAAGATTAGAAAAAAAGTGAGTTTCTTTGTTTTTGTGTTTTAATTTGTTTCGTGTTTCGTGTTTACATATCTAAGTGTAGTTTCTATGTTTACATAGCTAAGTGTATGTTTGTAACAAGACACGCTGATTGACGGCCACCGAATGTTATTGCGATTGATGGGTCTTTATGGCCGCCTCATCGCCAATTTCTTCATAAACAATGTAAAGGGTTCTAAACTTATTTATCGCAAAGGGATGTAAAACCATATGAACACCGATCAAATAGGAAAGACTCAATGGCGCAGCAAGAATGTAAGGATGAGTATGAAGTTTTGCAAACATCAAAGGTTGAGAAGAGTAGTTACCCAACAAAAAGGACTATAAACTCAAAGCTGTCTGAGGTCGAGATGGCGTTCATTCAATGTAGGTTCAAGGTCACCATGGTTGGCTTATTGCTCAACTAGTTTTTTTAGTTGTATGATATTTGACCGCCTAGCATGTTGACTTATAAGCGCCATGGATTAAATTGGTCATCTCGATTTTTTTTTGTTTTGTTTTTTTTGTTGAAAAGGTGGTTTTTCTTTCAAAAGGATGCTACAGTTTATCCTAACTGTCAGTGCTCAATGCAAACTAGGCTAGTCCAAATGCTTAAAAGATTCAAAAGGACACATCATGTAATTAAGAAGTGGTTTCCAAAATGCTCTCAAACATTTTTTCTAAAAGTTGTGAAAATTTTGAGGACTCATATTTGTTTTTTTGGGTGTGTGTGTTCATAATACTATTCCTAACTGGAAACCACAAAACGGAGAACAGAAAATAGTGTTATGGTGCTTCCTAGAAAAGGGTTCTCTAACTCATTTCTAAAAACAGTTCTTGATCAATATGGTTCTCTAACTCATTTCTAAAAATAGTTTTTGAAAATAACAAACTAATTGATCTTCGATTTAGATATGTCCTATTATTTATGGATCCATGTTCTCAGTTTTTTCTTTGATTTGTAATTTGTTCACCAATAAAATATTTTATTTACTTGTACTTGCAAACAAGATTCGAGTGAAATGGGAGAAGGTTAGTTTTTCCTTCAAATTTTCTTTCTTTCTCCCTTTATCTGTTCCTTTCCTTCTTTTTTTTATTTATTATTTATTTTTGTTATTAATATGAGTCTTCTAGACATTGGTATTAATATGAAACACTCACTTTTCGGGTTCTATAAACTTTCAAATTGACATTCCATAATTCCACCATTGTTAATTCATTCGATGAATTAAATCCATAGGGTAATATAATTGCAGGGACTTTTGGGCAAGTCTTAGAATGTTTAGACAATAAGAACTTGGAACAGCTAGCTATGATGGAGAGGTTGTTAGGGCCACTACCATAGCATTTGATTATTAGTGCAGAGTAAGATCTGTTGTTTTTGTTTGTTTATTTCATACTATTTATCTCGCTTCATCCCATGTATAAAGCACTTATTTGTATTTTTCACTTTCGTGGCCGAGAAATATTTCAAGAGGAGTGCACGCTTGGATTGGCTAGAGGGTGCAAGCTCCAAAGAAAGTACGAGGGTAGTTTGGAAATTACCCAGCCTACAGGTGATTGGTGGATTTGTTTATTCTGAACTGTTAATAGAATCATATGTAGCGGGTACTAATTTAACATCATTTCCTTTGTTCTCACTAGCCATTTTCTAAGCATTTTGTTTCAAATAGTCCTTTATTATAACATATAGTATAGATAAATTAAAATTGTCATATTAACAATTAATAATTAAATTTATGGTTTGTTATAAAAAAAAAATGACACAGTTATAATATTTCACTATTTTAGAATAAAAATATATGAATTTAAAAAAAATTTCATATTGATTTTTGAAAGGGAAATAATTAAATAAATTTTAAAAACTTAATGAGTAAGAAATAATAATTGTAAAAAATAAAATTTCTAAATGTTCGACCATATAATAATAAAATTGGTTGAATTATTTATTGAAATATACTGTTGACATCTATAATAGTTGTGACTAAATGATTTATTGGTAGAATGACCATTTATTATCAAGTATAAAACTTCCACGGACGTGAATTAATTTTTAATATTAAATGAAATAATTCATATTTTAAATAAATTTCAGATGTGTATTTATAATTTATCCATTTATTTAACTACCTAAAAATAATAACTCAACATGTTTTATCTGTAAGTTATTTATTTTTTTTTTTAGGTTTACATATAATTAAAACATAAGCCATGTCATGGTATCAGAAAGGATTTGGCTTCTTTTTTTAAAAAAAGTTGTAATTTAATTTGAGAGAGCGCTTGATTTAGTAGGTCTATTTTAGAATTGATTTCGATGATTTGAACTGTTCATTTTTTAAAACTCTTTAATTAAAATATTCATATAAGAAATTAAGATAATTGAATATCAATAGTTATATATTTAAAGCATATTTATTTCAAAAAAATAGACAACAAATATAATTTTAAAAATAATTATCTATTTTTTATAATATAAATTTAATTTAAATATATAACAATTAATATCTAATCATCTTAATTTTTTCTAAAAATATTTTACCTAATAAGTCTTAAAATAAAATAGAAATTAGATTCAAATTGGTAAAATGACTCCACGGATCACTCCTCCCTCTATATTGTACCAAACCAAGTCTTTATAGTTTCGCTGTTTTTGTCGCTTTTCCACACGCCTTTCTCTCCCTCCTCTCAAACAGGCCAAGTCAGAATTCCAAGGTCAAGTGTTTCTCCGGCATCCTCCGCTACCTCCTCTGCATCGATAGCCTCCTAACCCAACCATCCGACCCTACCACCGACATCCCTACTACCACTACCACCTTCGAAAACCCAAAAAAGAATTTCAAAACCCAAGTCAGGATCGCAAGAGTAGTCGCAACACTCATGGGTCTAGACTCACTTCCAGACCCCAAGAAGGTTTTTAGGAGAAAGGAAAATCAGAAGGGAAAAAGTGGAGTTTCTGTGTTTCTGTGTTTTAATTTGTTTCTGTGTTTCTGTGTTTACAGATCTAAGTGTAGTTTCTGTGTTTACATAGCTAAGTGTATGTTTGTAACAGTGCATGTTGATGGACGACCGTCGAACGTTATTGCCAAATTGATGGGTCATGATGGGCTGCCTTCTCAGTAGCCTCTTCATAGACAACATAAAGGGTTCTCGAAACTTATCAACAATGGATCGGATCAAGATTATCGCAAAGGGATGGAAAACCATATGAACGCCGATCAAATACGAAAGGCTCAATGGCGCAGCAAGAATGTAAAGAAGAGTAAGACGTTTTGGAAACATCAAAGGTTGAGAGGAGTAGTTACCCAGCAAAAAGGTTTATAAACTCAAAGCTGTCTGAGGCAGAGATGGCGTTCATTCAACAGAAGTTCATGGCTGACAATGGTTGGCTTCTAGCTCAACAATTTTTTTTAGTTGTATGATATTTGGAATGCCCAGTTCTGTTGACTCATGAGTAGTTTTCATGGATTAAATTGGCTATCTGATTTTTGTTTTTTGTGTTTTTTTCTATTGAAAAAGCTAGTTTTTCTTTCAAAACGATTCTACAGGTTTATCCCGACTGTGTTCGGGCCCAATGCAAACTGGCTGGTCCAGTCCGCTTTTGAAAGATTCGAAAAGACACCATGTAATTAAGAAGCAGTTTCCAAAATGTTCACAAACATTTTTTCTAAAAGTTGTGAAAATTTTGAGGACTCATTTTTGTTTTTTTCGGTGTGTGTATTCATAATACTATTCCTAACTGGAAACCACAAAACAGAGAACATGAAATAGTGTTATGGTGCTTCCTAGAAAGTGGTTCTCTAACTCATTTCTCGAAACAGTTTTTGAAAATAACAAACTAATTGATCTTCTGTTTAGATATGTCCTATTATTTGTGATCCATGTTCTCGCTTTTTTCTTTTGATTTGTAACTGCTCACCAATAACATATTTTATTTACTTGTACTTGCAAACAAGATTCCGAGTAAAATGTGTGAAGGTTAGTTTTTCCTTCAAATTTTATTTCCTTCTCCCTTTATCTGTTCCTTTCCTTCTTTTTTTTTTTTTATTATTTATTTTTGTTATTAATATGAGTCTTCTAGACATTGGTATTAATGTGAAACACTCACTTTTTGGGTTCCATAAACTTTCAAATTGACATTCCATAATCCCATAATTGTTAATTCATTCGATGAATTAAATCCATAGGGTAATATAATTGCAGGGACTTTTGGGCAAATCTTGGAATGTTTAGACAATGAGAACTTGGAACATCTAGCTATGATGGAGAGGTTGTTAGGGCCACTACCACAGCATATTATTATTAGTGCAGAGTAAGATCTGTTGTTTTTGTTTGTTTATTTCACACTATTTATCTGCTTCATCCCATGTATAAAGCTCTTATTCATTTTTTTCAAATTTTCGTGGCCGAGAAATATTTCAAGGGGAGTGCACGCTTGGATTGGCTAGAGGGTGCAAGCTCCAAAGAAAGTACAAGGGCAGTTTGGAAATCACTGCACCTACAGGGATTTGGTAGGTTTGTTTATTCGAATCATAATAGAATCATGCATGCAGTACTAATTTAACATCATTTCTTTGTTCTCACTAGCCATTTTTCTAAGTGTTTTGTTTCAAATATTCCTTTATTATAACAAATAGTATAGATAAATTAAAATGGTTGTTTTAACAATTAATAATTAAAATTATGCTTTGTTATAAAAAAAAAATGACATAGTTATAATATTTCACTATTTTAGAATAAAAATATATGAATTTTAAAAATTTGTCATATTGATTTTTGAAAGGGAAATAATTAAATAAATTTTAAAACTTAATGAGTAAGAAATAATCATCGTAAAAAATAAAATTTCTAAATGCTCTACCATATAATAATAAAATTGGTTGAATTATTTATTGAAATATATTGTTGACATCAATAATAGCTATAACTAAATGATTTATTGGTAAATGACCATTTATTATGAAGTAAAAACTTCAAGGCACATGATATAATTTTTAAAATCACATGAAATAATTCATATTTTAAATAAATTTTAGATGTGTATTTATAATTTATCCATTTATTTAACTACCTAAAAAAAATTAACTCAACATGTTTTGTCTATAACCCTTTTTTTTTTTTTTGGTGTATATATAATTAACACATACGCCTATGTCATGGTATCGTAAAGGATTTGGTTTTTTTTTTTTCAAGTTGTTATTTAATTTGAGAGAGCGTTTGGATTTAGTAGGTCTATTTTAGAGTCGATTCCGATGATTTGAACTGTTCATTTTTTAAAACTCTTTAATTAAAATATTCATATAAAAATTAAGATAATTGAATATCAGCAGCTATATATAAAAAATAAACGACAAATATCATTTAAAAAATAATTATCTATTTTTTATAATATAAATTTAATTTAAATATATTACAATTAATATCAAATCATCTTAATTTTTTTGTATAAATATTTTACCTATTAAGTCGTAAAATAAGAACGGAAATTAGATTCAAATTATGGAAATTAGATTCAAATTGGCAAAATGACTCCACAGATCACTTGTCCCTCTATATTGTACCAAACCAAGCCTATATAGTTTCGTTGCCTTGTCGCCTTTTCCACACAATGTCCCGGTTTACCCCTTGTTGTACAAAGGATCCTGACGGTGTTCGTGGATGTTAGTAGTTGATTATTAGCTTGTTTACACATTTTCCTACTTTGTATTTGAGTTATTGGATGTGTTACGCAGGTTTGGAACAGGCTGGTTGAGCTTAGGAACCAAGTCTAGTTGCCCAGATTTTGGCTTGTCCGCTCGAGCGGGGATTTGGGCGCTCGAGCGGGGATTACACCTATCCAGTATTTCCTGTGTAGTGTTGGACGCTCGAGCGTGTAATTGGCCGCCGAGGGAGTTTAGGTGTCGCCGAGCGGGAGTTGAGCGCCGAGGGGAACTTGTCTGCAAAGTGCCGAGGTGCATCCGACGCCGAGCGGGTATTGCCGCCGAGCGGAGTTCAGGAGTGCCGCCGAGCGGGGTTTGGACGCCGAGCGGGCGATCGGTTTAAAGCTTCATGTTTTGACATTTTAAATCACTTTTTCACATTCTTTTCTCTCTCCTATTTTTCCAAAAACACCATTGTTGAGCTTCTCACTCTAGAACTCTACCTTCTCTCTAGGTATTGATCTAGTAGGAGTGATTTGCTCATCTTGGCCTTTACAAAAAGTTGTTGATCGTCGAGAGCTACCTTTTGGTCAGAAGTTTGTGATTTGGAGCAACTTTGTTTTCGCCATCTTCTCCTTGGGTGTCATCTCTTGAGGTAGGGATATCCTACTCCTCCTTATGAATTTTGTCTTTCAATTTTAGCATTTTGATATGTTGGGTGTTGTTGTGTAATTTTGAGAAAGTTTGGGCCTTTGTGTAATTTTACAAAAGTCGGGGTTTTTATTTATAATAAACCTAGATGCATGTTTGGTATAGGGAGATGGAATTTATGTTAATACATGGATGAAAACGAACCTTAAGGGTTGTAATGTTAGTTATGGAAATGCCCTAATTACATTGATTAATTAATTGGTATAATTAATTGTGAGAAATGAGGAATTGAATTGGAAATGTTGAGATTGGAAGTGTATGAGATTAAAGGGTGTAGTTGATTGTTTATCACTCACCTAATTGAAATGTTGATACATTATCCATTTTGTGCATTTATTTTCTATTTAGAAATAACTCGCTTGGGCTATCGGTGGAGGATAGTTTTGATTGTTGTAGACAATGCATGAAGATTAGGCAAACGAAAACTAATCAATGGAATGTGTCATTGAGTATGACAGCTTAAAAGAATACATTAACTTTATGTATTGATTTGGTGATGTGTATAATTATTGTTTATATGCATTATGTTGTGTTGGAGAAGATAGGATGTACTCCACGGTTTAGGGATGATAGGATGGACCTCTAAACCGGACGTTGTTTGAGAGGAGATAGGGATGGACTCAGAGATATAGCTTATACGCTTATCTAGTGATGTCGACACGTTTCATATGCTTGTCTTGGGAAGTGTGGTATTGCTTTTATGCATATCTATGGAAGTGTTGATATAGCTAGTATGCTTATCTATTATGAAATGGGAAAATGTTTAATATGAGTTACCGCTTCATATAAGTTGTTGGCCGTGTTCGAGCCATGGTTATAAATTGAGAATTGAAAGAAATGGGAAATGAATTGTAACATGGGCTTGTATGTCATGGAACTGTAAGGTAATAATTGTGATGTAGTATTGTTGGCCATCTATCAATTGCTAATCTTTTAGTCACTATTCATAGTCGGGTTTAGTGTATTACTACTGGTCAGAGGCTCACCCTATACGGGAACATCATTTTCAAGTATGTAGCATGCCACCTCCAAGGACTTAGCTCGAGGCTAGCGCCGATAGACTTTGGTGTTGCCTTCTTTGATGTATTACATGTAGTTTCAAGCCAAGGGCTTAACGGTAATTGAGTTAATACTTTTTTTTTTTGTAACCAAGTGTTAACTTGAAAGTCAGAAGCCCTTAGGGCATTTGCTTTTGTTGTTAACATGTAATACTTTTTGTAATGAATTACTCGATGAATAGAAAGATGGGGACATTTTATATATCAATGCATATCTATATTGATGGGTTTAATGTTGCTTTTATGAGGGCGCTATAACTTGGTATCGTGAGCGCATCGGTTCAATACTTTGGGTACGTGGGAAGTGATTAGTATCCCAATGGGTTTGTCTCGCTTGGTAGAGACTTAAGTGTAATGTAATGTGTTTTTGTGACAGCATGTTTATGTGATTATTTCGGTATGGGATTTGATTTATAGGATATTGATTGGATCCTTGGGTTTCTATGTGTCTTGTTGGAAAAGCACTTGATCAATGCTGTTTCTAACCCGAACTCTAGTGGCGCCTTGGGACTGTCATTATCCAGGTATGGAATTCGCAACTGCTTATGTGTTTATGTGCTTACGTGGAGTGAATTACGCTTGTCCATGCATTAGACGTGGGTGTTTAGTTTCAAAGACATTTATGAATGTGCTAACGCCTTTGTTATCTTTAATAGGATGTCGACGAGGTGGTAGGCCTGGTAGGCCAAGAAGGCATGAGGTACCTTTACCGGATGATATTCCAAAGAAGGCAGAGGGAGTAGGTCAGGCCAACGTGGCCAAACCAGTGGGTCAGCAGGCTATGGATGCCTTGGCCCGAGAGATAGCGGGAGCTTTGGGTATTCTCAGAGCTGAGCATCAGGTTGCAGAGGCAGGGCCTTCTTTCTTGAAGAGGGAATTTTTCCGGTCTAACCCATTAATTTATTGGGGATCCGAAGAGGCACTTAAGGGTGACGAGTGATTGGAACAGATGGAGAAGACATCGGAGATGCTTGGCAACGAGGGTGGGACTCTAAAGGTGACCTTGGCACCCTTCCAGCTGAAGGGAGATGCGGGTCAATGGTGGAAGTATGAGAAGGCCCATGTTGGTGGTGCATGGAGGGCTTTTGTAGAGGCTTTCAGGAGGTTTTTATCTCAGAGCTAGGAGAAGCCGAGGATCGGGCTTAGCCGGGCTTAAGCAAAGAGGTTTGTCAAGGGTCAATTTGAGGCTACTTTTACTAGCTTGTCCAGTTTGCACTGAGCTAGTAGCGCCCGAGGAACACCGCTATGAGTTTGAGCGAAGTTAAGGCGGGCCTCAAGTTGAGAGTTGGTGGTCTTACATCCGAGAGTATAGACATCTCAGTGATGCGGCCGCCATATGGAAATTATGATGCAGGAGGAGGATCATGAGAAGCAAAGAAGGTTCCAAGAGGAGCCAAGAGGGCTGTGGTGATGGCAGAGATGAAGGGTTTTAACCCCCCAGCCTCAAGGTGGTTTGGCTAGATCGACTTTTCCTGCATCGAGTGCAGTTCGGATAGGTAGTCGTGAGGCTTGACTTGTTTTTCATGTGGCCAATGGTCACAAGTCTTGGTTTGCCCGCAGAAGGGAGGGGTCACGAGTCGCTTCTTCTTCACCTGCACCAGGCCGAGTCGTCAGTAGGGCCACTTTGTCTTGTTATCACAGGACACTGGCACTGAAGAGGTTTTGCCCACGCTGAGTGCCATCAGAGCTGCCTGGTTCTAGGCAGACGCAGAGTTATCACCACCACCAGGCAGCCTCGAGGGCCAACCCGAGCTTCATTATCCCAACAGGCAAAGCAACAGATGCTCCTAGAGGTGAGCAGTGGATCAGGCCTATAGGGCTGCGGTATGTCGTTATCACAGACCTAGTACCGGCCCCATCAAGAGTGAGAGGTACCTTTCTGCTTTTGCAACTCGGCTGTTAGTGTATTGATTGATACGGGTGCGTCTCATTCTTTTGTATCTGCTGCATTTGCATTTGTGTTGGAGTTGGAGTTAGCACTATTAGCGTCTCCTATTTGTGCCGTGTCGCCTATTGGGGGTGAGTTGATTTTGAAACACGGATGTAGGGGTTGTGATATAGAGGTTGACGATCATAGGCTTCCGTTTCCTTTTGTAGTTATGCCCATGAAGGGCTTTGATGTTATTTTGGGTATAGACTAGTTGTCGTCATACCGGCAGTTATTGATTGCTACCGCCAGAGGGTCACTTGTTGTACCGTGAGCGGGGAGTGTTTCCATTTTTTAGGGGACCGGGTTGGTAGTGTTTTGCCACCAGGGTATGAGCCGCGAAGGCGGAGTGAGCTTAGTGGTCTACCTGCTAGCTTTGAGAGTAGTGAGTGTGATGAGACCCAGAGTGTATTGCCGAGGGTGGTTTGTGAGTATCCGGATGTTTTTCCCGAGGACCTCGTAGATTTGCCACCTTACCGGGAGATTGAGTTCTCTATTGATCTAGTGCCCGGCACGACACCGATTTCCATGGCACCTTACCGTTTTGCTCCAGTAGAGTTGGTTGAGTTGAAAGTTCACCTGTGAATTGCTAGATAAGGACTTCATTTGCCCTAGTGTTTCGGCTGGAGAGCACCGCCCTCTTTGCTAAAAAAGAAAGATGGTGCCTTGAGACTTTGTATCGACTACCGAAGTTGAATCGGCTACGGTCAAGAATAAGTACCCTATGCCCCGTGATAGATGATCTGCTTTGACCATTGAAGGGTTCCTTGTTTCTCTAAGATAGACTTGAGATCGGGTTACCACCAGCTTGAGGGTCGTGGAGGAGGATATTCAAGATGGCATTCGTGACGCGTATGGCCATTATGAGTTTCTAGTGATGTCATTTGGGCTCACCAATGCACCGGCAGTCTTTATGGACTTGATGAACTGGATCTTTTGAGAATTCTTGGATCGTTTTGTGGTCGTCTTCGTGGACGACATCTTGATTTATTCACCTTCAGAGGAGGAGCACAAGGCAAACTTGAGAGTTATGCTTGAGCTGCTTAGAGCCCATAGGCTATACGCCAAATTTGGGAAGTGTGAGTTCTGGCTAAGAGAAGTCAAGTTCTTAGGCTATGTGGTATCCGGGGAAGGGGTGTCTGTTGATACATCCAAGATTGAGGCAGTGCAAGATTGGGCACAGCCTAAGAGTGTGTTTGAGATCCGTAGTTTTTTGGGGTTAGCTAGGTATTACCATCGGTTTGTGAAGGATTTCTCCGGTTAGTGACTGCTGACTAGACCGACTTAAGGAAGACAAATTTGTATGGAGTGAAACTTGTGAAAAGTCGTTCGAGGAATTGAAAGTCAGATTGACCACCGCACCAATCTTGATTATTCCGGAGAGAGGGTTGGGTTATGCGGTTTATTGTGATGCCTCCGTGAGGGTTTGGGTTGTGTGTTGATGCAAGAAGGAAAGTAGTAGCTTATGGCTCACGCCGCTTGAAAATTCATGAGAAGAATTACCCCACACATGACCTAGAGTTAGCTACGGCTGTGATCTTTGCCTTGAAAATCTAAAGGCACTACCTTTACGGTGAGAGATTCGAGGTGTTCTCGGATCATAAGAGTCTGAAATATCTGTTTACACATAAAGACTTGAACTTGAGGCAGAGGAGGTGGATGGAGTTCATTGAGGATTACGACTTCGAGTTGTATTATCATCCGGGGAAGGCCAATGTTGTGGCCGATGCCCTTAGCAGAAAACCCATAGGTGATGTAGCTTGTATAGCCATCCGGGAGTGGGGAATGTTGGGGGCACTTGGTGAGTCTCGACGGCGAATCTGCTGGAGGCCGAGGCCTTGTTTTCGTTGTTGCGCACCACGCTATGACTCGAAAGTGTTAGAGGCACAGAGGGGTGACCTTGAGGTAGAGTCCTTCCGAGAGAAGATCTCCAGTGGGAAAGTTGAGAAGGGTTTGACGGTGTATCCCGACCTGAGTGTGAGATACCGAGACCGTTTGTTTGTGCCGGAGTCTTGCCGAGAGGAAGTACTCTGAGAGTTCCATCATTCGCGCTGCGGTGCATCCGGGGTACTAAGATGTATCGATTTGGGTCGCCATTTGGTGGCGGGGTATGAAGAGAGATGTGGCAGTTTTCGTGTCTAAGTGCCTTACTTGCCAGCAAGTGAAGGCCGAGCATCAGAGGCCAGTGGGTTTGTTGCAACCCTTGCCTATTGCCAAGTGGAAATGGGAACATGTCACTATGGACTTCGTTGTAGGTCTTCCGAGGACTCAGCGGGGTAGTGATGCAATTTGGGTGGTTGTAGACCGGTTGACTAAGTAGGCGCACTTCATTCCTATGCGCGTCAGAGATTCGGTAGACCATCTTGCCGATTTGTATATTCGGGACATAGTGAGGTTGCACGGGGTCCCAGTGACGATCGTCTCAGATAGAGATTCTCGTTTTACTGCTAGGTTGTGGCAGAGTTTGCAGAGTGCCTTGGGCACTAAGTTGATCTTTAGTAGAGCTTATCATCCTCAGACTGATAGGCAGTTCGAGCGTACTATTCAGATCCTTGAGGATATGCTTCGAGGTTGTGTCCTTGACTTTAGTGGGACGTGGGAGAGGCACTTGCCATTGGTGGAGTTTGCCTACAACAACAGCTTTTAGTCTAGTATCGGTATGGCACCGTTTGAGGCCTTGTATGGCTGACCGTGTAGATCCCCAGTGTGTTGGGCCGAGGTGGGTGATGCGCCTTTGTTGGGCCCGGAGTTAGTTAGGGAGATGACGGAGAAAATTGAGCTTATCCGTAGGAGGCTTGTTACAGCCCAGAGTCGCCAAAAGAGTTATGCTGACTGTAGGAGGAGGCCTTTGGCGTTTGAGGTAGGTGACCATGTTTTCTTGAAAATATCACCTAGGCGAGGTTTGATGAGGTTCAGGAAGAGTGGGAAGTCATCCCGTCGGTTTATCGGTCCCTTTGAGATCCTTGAAAGGATTGGGGAAGTTGCTTATCACTTGGCTTCGCCACCGCAGTTGTCCGGAGTTCATGACGTGTTTCATGTGAGTATGCCTCAAAAGTATGAGCCGGATCCATCACATGTATTGGATTGGACCGACTTAGAGGTAGATGAGGATGCCTCGTATGAGGAGAGATCGGTTCGAGTCTTGGATAGGCGGGATCAAGTCCTGCGTGGCAAGACCATTCCTTTGGTAAAAGTTTTGTGGAAACATCACAGAGTGGAAGAGGCCACTTGGGAACGTGAGTTAGAGGTCCAAGAGAAATACCCGGACCTATTTGTGGATGTTTGAACATATGTTATATATTGTTGTATTATTGAACTTTAAGATCATTAAATATGTCTTAAGTTGTAAAACATTTTTAATGTTTTGGTTATGGAAATATTGTAGAACTTGCCTTGATATGGAAGTTGATTGTAATATTGCATATATTGGCTATATTATAGAACTGGAGATGTATCATGAAAATTGATTATGATATGAAATTGTGAACCATGTGTGTTGAAAATGGTTGAAAAGGAAGGGGAATACATGTTGAAATGTAATTGTTGTGAGACGCCTCTTGATAAGAGATGAAATGGCCGGTAGTGGGTCAAGTTGTTTAATGTTGAATTGTAACGTTGTTTAAAATGGAGAAAAAAAAAATCCTATTTTCGAAAACTTGTTCTTAATTTCGAGGATGAAATTCTTTAAGGGGGGGAGGTTATAGTGGTCCAGGGTTTACCCCTTGTTGTACAGTGATCCGGACGTGTGTCCGTGGATGTTAGTAGTTGATTATTATCTTGTTTACACCTTTTCCTACTTTATGTTTGAGTTATAGGATGTGTTAGGCAGGCTTGTCCGCTCGAGTGGGGATTTGGGTGCTCGAGCGGGGATTACACCCATCCAGTATTTCTTGTGTAGTGTTGACGCCGAAAGTGTAATTGGCCGCCGAGCGGGAGTTTGTGTGCCGCCGATCGGGAGTTGAGCCGAGGGGGAACCTGCTCGCAAAGTGCTGGAGGTGCATCCGACGCCTGCAGGTATTGGCCGCCGAGCGAGTTCAGGAGTGCCGCCGAGCGGGGTTTGGACGCCGAGCGGGCGATTGGTTTAAAGTCTGTGTTTTGACATTTTATGTCACTTTTCACATTCTTTTCTCTCTCCTACTTTTCCAAAAACACCATTGTTGAGCTTTTCACTCTAGAACTCTACCTTTTCTCTAGGTATTGATCTAGTAGGAGTTGTTTGCTCCCTTTTGGCCTTTACAAAAGTTGTATTGATCGTCGAGGGCTACCTTTTGGTCCATAAAGTTTGTGATTTGGAGCAACTTTGTTTTTGTCATCTTCTCCTTGGGTGTCATCTCTGAGGTAGGGATATCCTACCTCCTTATGAATTTTGTCTTTCAATTTTAGCATTTCGATATGTTGGGTGTTGTTGTGTAATTTTGAGAAAGTTTGGGCCTTTGTGTAATTTTACAAAAGTTGGGGTTTTTATTTATAATAAACCTAGATGCATGTTTGGTATAGGGAGATGGAATTTATGTTAATACATTAATGAAAAAGGAACCTTAAGGGTTGTAATGTTAGTTATGGGAAATGCCCTGATTACATTGATTAATTAATTGGTATAATTAATTGTGAGAAATGAGGAATTGAATTGGAAATGTTGAGATTGGAAGTGTATGAGATTAAAGGGTGTAGTTGGATTGTTTATCACTCACCGAATTGAAATGTTGATACATTATCCATTTTGTGCATTTATTTTCTATTTAGAAATAACCGCTTTGGGCTATCAAGGAGGATTGTTTTGATTGTTGTAGACAATGCATGAAGATTAGGCAAACGGAAACTAATCAATGGAATGTGTCAATGAGTATGACAACAGCTGAAAGAATACATTAACTTTATGTATTGATTTGGTGATGTGTATAATTATTGTTTATATGCATTGTGTTGTGTTGGAGAAGATAGGATATACTCCACGGTTTAGGGATGATAGGATAGACCTCTAAACCGGACGTTGTTTGGAGGAGATAGGGATGGACTCAGAGATATAGCTTATATGCTTGTCTAGTGATGTGTCGACACGCCATATGCTTGACTTGGGAAGTGTGGTATTGCTTTTATGCATATCTATGGAAGTGTTGATATAGCTAGTATGCTTATGTATTATGAAATGGGAAAATGTTTAATATGAGTTACCACCATATAAGTTGTTGGCCGTCTCGAGCCATGGTTATAAATTGAGAATTGAAAGAAATGGGAAATGAATTGTAGCATGGGCTTGTATGTCATGGAACTGTAAGGTAATAATTGTGATGTAGTAGTGTTGGCCATTTATCAACTACTAATCTTTTTAGTTACTATTCATAGTCGGTTTAGTGTATTACTACTGGCTGTGGCTCACCCTATATGGGAACATCATTTTCAAGCACAGTAGCATGCCACCTCCAAGGACTTAGCTCGGAGGCTAGCGCGGTGATAGACTTTGGTGTTGCCTTCTTTTGATGTATTACATGTAGTTTCAAGCCAAGAGCTTAACGGTAATTGAGTTAATACTTTTTTTTTGTAACCAAGTGTTAACTTGGAAAGTCAGAAGCCCTTAGGGCATTTTCTTTTGTTGTTAACATGTAATACTTTTGTAATGAATTACTCTAACTAATAGAAAGATGGGGACATTTTATATATCAATACATATCTATATTGATGGGTTTAATGTTGCTTTTATGTGGGCTGCTACACACACACACACACTCTCTCTCTCTCTCTCAAACATGGCCAAGTCACAGAATTCCAAGTTCAAGTGTTTCCCAAGATCCTCTGCCGCCTCTACATCAAGAAATTCTCCCAACCCGACCATCCGGCCCCACCACCGACATCCCTACCACTACCACCACCTTTGAAAACTGAAAAAAGAATTTCCAAACCCAAGTCAGGACCCCAGGAGTAGTCGCAAGACTCATGGGTCTAGACTCACCCTGCACTGTGAAGGATTTTAGGAGAAAGGAAGATCAGAAGGAAAAAAATGGAGTTTCTATGTTTCTGTGTTTTAATTTGTTTCTGTGTTTCTGTGTTTACATATCTAAGTGTAGTTTCTGTGTTTACATAGCTAAGTGTATGTTTGTAACAGTGCACGTTGATGGACGACCACCGAACGTTATTGCCAAATTGATGGGTCTTGATGGACTGCCTCCTCAGCAGCCTCTTCATAGACAACATAAAGGGTTCTCGGAAACGTATTGACAATGGATTGCATCAAGATTATCGCAAAGGGATGGAAAATCATATAAACACCGATCAAATAGAAAAGACTCAATGGCGCAAAGAAGAATGTAAGGATGAGTATGAAGTTTTGGAAACATCAAAGGTTGAGAGGAGTAGTTACCCAAGAAAAGGACTATAAACTCAAAGTCGCCTTCGAGGCAATGTAGTAACCTCACACTGCCCCAACCATACTCATATGCATTTATATGATTCTCATGTTAAGCACGCATTTCAGACCTTGTCTTTGTTTTGCTTAAGTGTTATTTGCATGCTTTGTTCCTTGTTTGGTGTGTGGTTAGCCTAGACTAATCCAAGCCGAGGTCACCTTAAGCCTAGAACTACCTTGGGACCCTTTTTCTGATTGACCTCCACCCCTGCCCTAACATGTTGGCTGAGATGTCACTATCTAGGCCGAGATGTCACCCTTGAACCCAAGTGATCTTGCTCCTGGACTGGTACGACCTAGACCGAGGTGTGGCACATCTAGGCCGAGGTGTGGCACAGCTAGGCCAAGTGTTGTCCTTTCTAGCCGAGGTCACTATCCTTTGCTTGCCGAAGCCTTGTTATTAGCCGATGTCACTACTTGCCGGAGTGCCCTTGCCGCTTAGCTTGTTGAACACACTTTGACATAGTTTTGTCTTGTCAATCAGTCACCTTTTTGAGGTAACCCAATCCGGTAGCACCACATGTCCGAGCTGAGGGTTAAGTCAAATTCCGCACTCTAGAAACATATCATTTTGTATCAAATCTTGCCTTTTAGAGAGAGACGCTCAAGGAGGAGAGGAAGAAGAAGTTCTTGAGAGAAGAGTAGATTTCCAAGCTTGATCTTTGGTGTTTGATCCGTTAGATTTGTATCTTGAGGTTAGAATCTTAACCTACTCTCGTTGTTCTTATTGAACATCTAGTTGCATTGCATGATCGAATTTGTTCTGCCTGCCATGCATTGATTTAAAGTTGGTTTTAGAAAGAGAAAGTAGTGTTCATGTGTTTTTTATGAAAGGCCTTGTTTGATCCGAAAGCTTGCATTAAGATTCATGTTTTTGTGTTTGTTTTTCATAAGATCTTCAAGTATGGGTGCCCAGGTCCATGTATTCGAACTCATAGCATGAAAATCCCAGATTTTGAAATAACAAGTTGTGATTGAGCATCCATGTTTTTCAAGTTCTTCATGTTCATGTTCTTCATGTTCTTCAGTAGGAGGAAACCCATATTTTCCCGACTTCATTTCCTTGAATGTGGCCATCGAGACCACACCTCGGCAAGGAGGTGTGGAACCTCACTTAGACCGGTTGGTACCCAAAGATGTTTTCCGAGATGAGGAACGGCTTCATTTTGATTTGACTTAGTTTTTGAAGAATGCCGAGATCATCTCAGATGCATGTGAAACTTGTTTGAAAGTGTATTCAGACTTTGCCATGTGTTTGTAGGACTTGGACTTGCCTTTGACCCCGACATTTGAAGAATTATGTGAGTGGTATTTTAATAAAGCTATGTTACAATGTTTTGATAAAAGCCTGCTTTTGCTTTGTTTTGGAAAGTATTTGTAAGCATGAATGATTATTCCTATTTTTTATATCAAGTGTTATATCTTGTTTCGATGACATCTTGAAAGTCCGTGACGTTAGAGGACTATAAGCATTTGTAGCACAAAATTTGGAAGTCCGTGCGTTAGGAGACTATAAGCATTTGTAGCACAAAATTTGGAAGTTCAGACGTTAGGGGAATATAAGCACTTGTAGCACAAAATTTGGAAGTCCGTGACGCGTTAGGGGACTATAAGCATTTGTAGCACAAATTTGGAAGTCTCAGACGTTAGGGGACTCTAACCATTTGTAGCACAAGTCCTTAGTGCCGTGGGACTATAATGCAACTACACCATTGATTTGAGATATCTCCCTTGTCTTGTTTTGTCTTGCCAATGACGGTTTCATCAAGGGGTTTTTTTGTTTGACATGTCATCACTTGTACTATGTTGATGCTAGTAAGCATCCTTGAAGCTTGGAAAGATTTGCTAGATGGACTTGGTTCATCCTTCGATTTGCACTAATTATGTTATGTATCGCTGATAAAGATCTTGAATATCACCATGCAAACCCCTTTATTATTCATACCATTCATCGAGTATCCAAGCTCACCCCTCTCTATATATATGTAGGTGACGAGTAGACCGGTGACGCCTAGATGTACTTGCCACTTGTTTTGATTTTGCACTTTTGCAAGATCTTGAAGATCATGCTTCTTAGTTGTATTTCACCGATTTTGTATTTGATGGTCGAGAAGCCTTTTGGTCAAGATGTATTTTTGTACTGCTTTGTTGTATTAAAGCTATGTAAAGATGTATGCCATTCCATTTGACTTATGCCGCTTCTTATGGACTACTTAGCTTTTAATTTATTGCTTCCGATTTGTAAGCCCCATATGTGTACTGCTGTGTGTGAATTTTGAAGGTTAGCCTTTGGTAATCTCGACATCGCCATCACAAAGACTGTTCTACTAGGGGCAGAATGGGGTCGTGATAGGCAGAGATGGCGTTCATTCAACAGAAGCTCATGGTTGACCATGGCTGGCTTATTGCTCAACTAAATTTTTTAGTTGTATGATATTTGGACTGCCCAGTTCTGTTGACTTATGAGCAGTTTTAATGGATTAAATTGGCTGTTTGATTTTTTGTTTTGTGTGTTTTTTTCTGTTGAAAAAGGTGGTTTTTCTTTCAAAACGATGCTACAGGTTTATCCCAATTGTGTTCGGGCCCAATGTAAACTGGCTGGACCAGTTTGCTTTTAAAAGATTCAAAAGGACAAATCATGTAATTAAGAAGTGGTTTCCAAAATGCTCTCAAACATTTTTTCTGAAAGTTTTGAAAATTTTGAGGACTCATGGATTTTCTTTTTTTGGGTGTGTGTGTTCATAATACTATTCCTAACTGGAAATAGGGAACATAAAATAGTGTTATGGTGCCTCCTAGAAAATGGTTCTCTAACTCATTTCTAAAAACAGTTTTTGAAAATAACAAACCAATTGATTTTCTATTAGATATGTCCTATTATTTGTGATCCATGTTCTCGCTTTTTTCTTTTGATTTGTAACTGCTCACCAATAACATATTTTATTTATTTGTACTTACAAACAAGATTCTGAGTAAAATGGTCAAGCTTAGTTTTTCCTTCAACTTTTTTTTCTCCCTTTATCTGCTCCTTTCCTTCTTTTTTATTTATTTATTATTTATTTTTGTTATTAATATGAGTCTTCTAGACATTGGTATTAATATGAAACACTCACATTTTGGGTTCCATAAACTTTCAAATTGACATTCCATAATCCCATCATTGTTAATTCATTCGATGAATTAAATCCATAGGGTAATATAATTGCAGGACTTTTGGGCAACTCTTGGAATGTTTAGACAATGAGAACTTGGAACATCTAGCTATGATGGAGAGGTTGTTAGGCCATTGCCACAACATATGATTATTAGTGCAGAGTAAGATCCGTTTTTGTTTGTTTATTTCATACTATTTATCCCGCTTCAACCCATGTATAAAGCTCTTATTTGTATTTTTTTTAGCCTTCGTACGAGAAATATTTCAAGAGGAGTGCACGCTGATTGGCTAGAGGGTGCAAGCTCCAAAGAAAGTACGTAAGGGTAGCTTTTGGAAATTACCCCGCCACGGTAATTGGTAGATTTGTTTATTCGAATCGTTAATAGAATCGTATGTAGCGGTACTAATTTAACATCATTTCTTTGTTCTCACTAGCCATTTTTCTAAGTGTTTTGTTTCAAATATTCCTTTTGTTATAACATATAGCATGTATAAATTTAAATTGTTGTATTAACAATTAATAATTAAAATTATGGTTTGTTATAAAAAATGACATAGTTATAATATTTTACTATTTTTAGAACAAAAAATATATGAATTTTAAAATTTGCCATATTGATTTTTGAAAGGTAAATAATTAAATAAATTTTAAAAACTTAATGAGTAAGAAATAATCATCGTAAAAATAAAATTTCTAAATGCTCTACCATATAATAATAAAATTGGTTGAATTATTTATTGAAATATACTCAAGTTGACATCAATAATAGCTATGACTAAATGATTTATTGGTAAAATGACCATTTATTATGAAGTAAAAACTTCTGCTTACATGATATAATTTTTAAAATCACATGAAATAATTTATATTTTAAATAAACTTCGGATGTGTATTTATAATTTATCCATTTATTTAACTATCTAAAAAATAACTCAACTTG